>JAJOOJ010014978.1:0-69586 GCA_029582625.1 Solanum boliviense
ATTTTTTTTTTTCAGATATATATATATATATATATATATATATATATATATATATATATATATACTAGTTTTGATGCACGTGCGTTGCACGTGAATATCAAATCATGTACTAGACTATTTTTAAAAATAATGTGAATATAAAAATTTTAAAAATATAAGTAAACAATTACAAAATGAATGATAACGTATAAGTTTCTATGAATAGTGGATGTAAACTTTCTTATGATTACTGTTGAAAGGTAGTCACTCTTAAAATATCTTAGTTACATCTCTTCAATATACTTTCTCCTCCCTCCCCCATAGTGGGTTATTTAGTTATTATTGTATTGCTGGAGTTCTTACGTCAAATTTAATATAATATAATATAAATAACTATTGATATAAAATATAAAACATATACTAAATGGGATGTTTTTAGTTGCAATATTATATAACTTAACATTGATGTTAGGAAGTGTTCAAATTTCACTGAACATTGAGATTGTCAATGTATGTAAATCAAACTTGAGTTTTTAAGAAGAGATGAATATAAAACATAAAAAAAAGCATAGTTTAAAAATGTGAGGAAAACCCTCAATATATACTTAACAAAGACTGGTATGAGCATGTGCATATGGTTTCTTATCATAAAAGTTATCACCTTTTGGAAAGGTCACAACTGAATAGAAAAGTCACAACTCTTTGAAAAAGTTGTAATCATTCGATGTGAAATGATGTCTTCTTTAAATATAATATATTATAATATAAATAAATAAATAAATAAATATAATATAAAATATAGAAAATATAGTAAATCGGGTGTTTTATGAAGAAGAAGAAGAACAATGAAAAACTTTATAAAATTGTAGTTCGAAAATTTGAGGAAACTCCACTTTTTATAGCCAAGAAAGGGTAGTGTATGAAGGAATGCTTATTGTCACTTATAAAAAAAGTCACAACCCTTCTAAAGGGTCACAACTCATTGGAAAAGTAATAACTCTTTGAAAAAGTCACAACCCGTCGAAAAAGTCACAACTCTTCGGAAAAGTTACAAACCTATAAAAAGTCACAGCCCTTCGAAAAGGTCGCAATTCACCGGAAAAGTCATTAGCCTTCGAAAACGTCACAACCCTTCAATGTGAAAAGGTACTTGTTTTTAATATAATATAAATAAATAAATTTAATACAATATAAATTATAGAAGATATACTAAATTTGGTGTTTTATGTTTGGAGTTTTATTATAATATAATATTTAAGCTAGGCATTTCATTTTTTAAGGTAGAATACATAAAAACAGATAGATATAGATTCGTCAAATTTTAATTTTATATGAAATTTTAAAAAACAAAAAAGACATTTAATTGAAGGATATGTAGAATATATAAAAAACGTCTTTTAACTTTGTGGTCTTAAAGATGTGCCCCCAACCCCTAAAAAAAAGAACATTCTATATTAAACTGAATAAAAATAAAGTACAAAAAATAAATTGGAAATTGATGAGCACCTATTAAATCTAGTTAGGACTACATACCAATTTTTGATCAAATTTTCTTGAACAACTTGAGACTTTGCACAACGTGAACACCAAGTTGTAGTTTATGCAACAACAAATTATTTAACTTCTGGTCAAGTTGAAGTTGCTGCAAAAGTACATTTATGACTATAAAAATAAGAACATATTAATTATCTAGATAGTCTTCTAGTTTGAGGTTGAGTATTTCTATTCTCCTTGTGACATCAATTTTTGTTGATCTATCTAGTTTACCCAAAAAAAAAATTATAATTGCATAATTGAACAACACTCACAATTCTTATTTTTTAAGAAGACAAATAGAAAACTTACAAAATTTGTAGTTTAAAAGTGTGAAAAAACCTGTCTATTTATACACAACAATGGATAGTATGAAAATGTGTTTATCATGCTTTATCAGATAAGTCACAACCCTTCAAAAAATCATAACTCATCGAAAAAGTCACAAACTTTCGAAAATGTTACTACCCATTAATGTGAAAAGGTGTCTACTTTTAAGTTGGGGGTATTATATTAATTTAATATTCAAGTTAGGGAGTGCTTTTAAGTTGGGGGGTATTAAAGTAATTTAACATTTAAGTTAGGGAGTTCATGCTTTTAAGGTAGTACTAGTTTTACGGCACGTGCGTTGCACGTACGTATTGTATATATAGCATACGATATTGTGTAATAGAATTAATATTACTAAATTAAAGCTTTTTAATATATAATTATAATTTAAAGAACACAGGACAAATGTTTTTAAATGATTAATAAAGATTGTCATAGAGTTACTTGTATTTTGAGATCAAAATGACCAGATATTATTGAAACATTTCAAAATACATTCAAAGTTTAAATATGGGGAGAAAGTGGCATTTCTTTAGTAGTATTATTATTTACTTCACTCAATTTTGTAAACAAATCTAACCAACTAATTTTCTAAAAGATATCAATACAAAAAATGTAACCAATACTCTTTCCTCTTGAGGCTATGAACATAAATGATGGACACAATTTAAGTATAATTTTTCTCTTAAATATTCATACATGAAATTTGGTATGTGCATGACACCAATAAGGATTACCATAAATATTTCAATATTTTATCTTTATACGTAATCTATCTTTTACCAATTAATATTTGAGTAAGACTATCATAGAGAAGTAATTCTACAAAAAAAATGAGGTATTTTATTGTTATAATGAATGATATGTTAAATTGTGGTTTGAGTGTATGCCAAATATTTAGCTTGATCAGTTCTTTGTCTTAGATATACATATTTATTTCAGTAGCATAATTTAATTTTAATATATGAACAACATCACCTTTGGTGAAAAATATTTCATTTCTTTAAGTTTCTACCTTATCTTTGTAGAATTGTAGTATTTTCCTTTTTCATGCCATATACATATCATATAGTTGTTGTCTAATGAAAGTAACTAGAATGTTATAGAAGTTATATCGTGACATAATATATTAAACTTTTTCAATAATAAAAATTAATAGATTAACAAAATTTAAAGTATTGTTTGTAGAATCTTTAATTTGATTCAAGATTATTTTATGGTCAATCACTATTTTCTTATCTATTTTTATATAGCTAACAAGGAGTGTATCTTGTGACATAAAATTTTCTCAAATTCAAATGAACACAAAATAATAGGAAAAAATAATTAATATATGGAATGATAAATAGCCAATGAAGAAGGAAGACAAAAATATATTTTCATGCTATATTCACTATAGTGTTCCATTTGATTAAAATCTCTTGTCACCAACACTTTACTTTCTTCGTTCATTTTTACTTACATATTGATTAAAAAATAATTATTACCATGTCTATATTATCATATTATAAGTAAAAGTGAAAATCTATTTTTGAAATAGTGGATTTAACATCAAAACTAATGATTCAATGGATAACATTGATGCCCGTTGTTTTAGCAAAATTAGAAAGAAATTGCTTCGTTTGAGGGTAAAAATATAAAAAATAAAAAACCAAAGAAGAAATATCTTACCCAAATCACGTGACTTTATTCATAATTTTTTATTATTATTTTCTTTCCCACAACTTTTTATCACTGTTAACTCATGAAAATTGTAAGAAAAAATACGAGTGTGAATTTATGAATGATTTGCTACAATTTGTTCACTAACTCTTTCTTATGTGGTACCTAAAATTTCGTTGAATTTTGAACTTAATCAACTGTTACAAATAACCCTTAGATTTTTAAAAAAGAAGAAGAGTAGAAAATATTCGAAAATCGTAGTTTAAAAGTGAGAGAAAACCCTTTATTTATAGCTAACAAATAGTAGTATGAATATGTGTTAATTGTTCATTATCAGAAAATTTACAACCTTTCAAAAAAGTCACTACTCATTGGAAAAATACAACCTTTTAGAAAAGTCACAACTCATCGGAAAAGGCACAACCCTTCGAAAAAGCCACAACTCTTCGAAAATGTCAAATCCTGTCAAAAAGTCGCAACTCTTTGGAAAAGTCACATCTCTTTGAGAAAATCACATCCCTTTAATATGAAAGGGTATCTACATTTAATATAATACAAATAATTAAATTAAGAAATAAAATAAATTTAGTAATTTTAATTAGGGGTATTATAATAATTTAATATCCAATTTAGAAGTTTATGCTTTTAAGGTAGTATATATATATATATATATATACACACACACTAGTTTTTTAATGCGTGCGTTGCACGTGATTACCAATTCCCAAAATATATGTTATAGTAAATAATATTGCTTATTTAGGCGAAGATTTGAATAATAAGTTTTGCAAAAAATAATATTGCAGTTGTTTTTTTGGTGAACGTTCAATATGGATCATTATATATATCTCTTATCCACGCGAACCTATGAAGATGGTCAATGAAATTTTTATTAGTTAAATGCATATATTTATTTCAATTTTTTGAAGTTCAATCATGTAATTGGCCGTATCTCAATAATATTACCTTATAGACGATATTTGTTGTGTATTTTCTTGTCACCTAACCAGATGTGTTTGCATGTGTATTTCACGTTAAACTGTTCAAATGTCATATGAACATGTGAAGAGAACAACTGCATTTTATTTTTTAGAACTAATTTTTGTATATTAGTTTTTATTTTATAAGTTATAACATAATAAATGACGTTGTTGTTGTTGTCTCTCATATTTGACTTTTCAATTGACTGTGTATATAAATAAAGCTAGTTATCTGACTGTCCATAGTTAACTGAGAAATGTTTCCTATTTTTTTACAGAAAAAACTAAAAACTGAAATTAAAGAATATATTCTATCTGTGAAATCATATATATATAATTAACTGCTTATCTTACACCCAACAAATATGTAGTTCATATACTTGTAAACAATTTTCAATTTATTCAATAAAGCATGATTCGTCCAAGGAAAAATAACAACAATGTGCTATCACATATACAGGGGCTGTTTAATAATATGAAAAATTATTGGTCAAAAATTAAGATAAGAAAAGATGAATGATAGAAATAATTAATGTAATAACTATGAGAATTCATAATCTTATAACTAAAGAATGCTAAAGAGTGTGAATAACATTTGCAATAATTAGTAATAACTAAAAAAATTTATAATGTTATAACTAAAGAATTAATGTGCAATAGTTGTATTTCTAATAAATTTTATACTAACACAAATAAATAGGACTTTTAATTAATGTTGCTATATTTTTTATAGTTATTAGATTTTAATTTAGTGTAGGGACAAAATGAAAATGTTTATTTCATATTATTGAAAATAAATTTTATTTTGTAAATGATAATTTTTAAACGATTCATATATATTCACATTTGTGAGATTTAAAAAAAAAAAAGAACTCGGAACAATTTAAAATAATATATTTTGAAGTTAGGAGATCTTGTTAACTTGAACTTAGAAGATCTTCGTCTAAAATAATGTAATATTAAGAAATAGTAAATAAGTAAAACAAAAGGGCAATGTTTATATAGTAATAACTATTTTGAAGCAAACTTTCTAATATTCTAAATCACATAAGTAACATTGATAAATAAATTATTCAACATTGTGTTAACGTCATATATTGGAACATCACATACTAATGTATATATTATGCAAATTGATGGCCTTTCGGTAGTGCCAATGGAGAAGTTCATCAATCAACAATTATGAGGAAAAAAAAACAAGGCAGCTCACTCAAATATGAAAGATCACTATCAAAAGGGGATGTAAAAGCAATCGCATTTTGACAATAATAAAGACGGTGTGTTCCCTCACAAACTGTTAAAAAAGAAGAGAAAAGGTGAATGTACAAATTGCAACGTAGAGACACCAGAAAAATATAGAGTGAAGGGAAATGACATACACATTTCCTGTAATTCTCAAGATAAAATTTCTCCTCTTTTTGCTTAATTCTTCTATTGTTGATAGAACATTGAAGCATATTATCAAAGGGGATTTAACACGACAACCATGCACTTAGCAAGTGATAAATGGACCACTATTAGCAAATGATTTAATTTTGATATGATAAAATTATTGAAAAAAAGATAGTACCAGGTTATCATACAGCTAATGGCACAAGTAATACACCGACACAAATGTACATTTTCTGTTTTCACCAAAAATAAATCTTTCTTTCCACTCACATACTTGACATTAATCAGCATATACTAAGAGCAAAAACATCACTTTCAACCTTATTCGAACCCACTCAATGACAATTAATCGCACGAAATCTTTTAAAATGCAGGAAGAAGAAGAGTAGAAGATTAAAAAAAATTGTGGTTGGAAAAAATGAGAGGAAGCCCCTCTATTTATAGTCAACAAAGGGTGGTATGAACAAGTATTTTTTGTGTCTTATCGGAAAATTCATGACCTTTTGAGAAGTCACAACCCTTTGAAAAAGTCGCAACTTATTGAAAAAGGCACAATTCTTTGGTAAAGTCACAACTCATCGAAAAATCACAACCCTTCGAAAAAAGTCACAACTTATCAGGAAAGTCACAACTAATCAAAAAAGTCAACTTATCATAAAAGTCACAACCTAAGTTAGGGATATTATAGTAATTTAACATTCAAGAGTTCATAGTTTTAAGGTAATATAGAAGATATAGATATAGATATATATATTTCAGTAGCATAATTTAATGTTAATAAATGAACAACATCACCTATGGTGTAAAATATTTCATTTCTTTATGTTTCTACCATATCGTTGTGGAACTTTAGTCTTCTCCTTTTTTTTTGCCGCATACATATCATATAGTTGTTGTCTAATAAAAGTATCTAGTATCTAGTACATAATAGAAGTTGTATCGTGATATAAAACGTAATTTTTTTTCAATAAAACAAACTAATATATAAATAAAATTTAAAGTATTATATAGAGAATTTCTTTAATTTGATTTAAGATCATTTTATGATGAATCACTATTTTCTTATCTAATTTTATATAGCTAGCAGGGAGTGTATCTTGTGACATAATATTTCTAAGATTAAAATGAACGCAAAATAACATGAAATTCATACTTAAATTTTTTTACACTCAATATAAATATACAAAAAGAAAAAATATATGGAACACAATTTGTAGACAATGAAGAAGGAAGACGAAAATATATGTTCATGCTATATTCACTATAGTGTTCCATTTGATTGAAATCTCTTGTCACCAACACTCTGCATTCTCCGTTCACTTTTACTTACACATTTCTATCAAAAAAATATTTATTATCATGGCTATATTATCATATTATAGGTAAAAGTGATAATCTATATTTGAAATAGTGGAGTTTACATCAAAATGAATAATTCAATGAACTACGATGATCCCAACTATTTTAAAAAAATTAGGAAGAAACTCCTTTGTTTCATGGTAAAAGAATAAACAATGGAAAAACAAAGAAGATCATGTGCCTTTTTTGTATTTTTTTAATTATTGTCTCTATCACAACTTGATCTATTAATTTTATTAGAAAATATAATCCTCAATGCGTTCATTTGTCACTGTTCACTCATTATGTGAACACTAATTATTAAATTCTCTCTCGAAGAAAAACCAAAAGAAATTAATTGAAGAAACAAAACAAGAAAATGAAATGAAAATTCTCGCCCACTATAAATAGAAGTTTTTTGTGTGAAACAAAGTTCACAATTATTTGGACATTTCTTTGTTCTTTTTTCCCATTATTTAATAGAAAGACAATACCTAAATTTCTACGCGAAGAACTTTGGCAAACCGTATCAATGGATTGCAGTTGAATCATTTATGAAAAATTTAAATGATCTCAATTTGTTGCAGAAAAGAGATCCCAAAGAATTTATCAGAAGTGAATGGTTGTGATTTATGACGAAAGAAACATAAAGGTTCAAATTGTTGTCACTATTCATAGTAAAGAAGTCTGTTTTAATAAATAAAATATGTAGGTTCATTAAAAGGGTATTAATGTTCAGTAAGGATACAAACAATGTTGAAGTATGTATGACGAGGGTCCATAGGTCGAGGCCCCAAAATCCAATCCCAGACCACGAACCACGGCCAACCAGGATGGACCATAGGTCCATCCACGGTTCGTCGGTCAACATTCGTCGGTTATGGGCTGGCAGTTATTTTAGGGGCAATTGGGTCTTTTCTGATTTTAATTAAATAACTGTGTTGTCGTTTTGCCTACATCTAGACAACCTATATAAGTATTTTTAACCCCTAAAATCCTCCAATTAAGTCATTCTCTCAAATCACAAAAGAAAACCCAAAACCCCTCTAAACAATTCTCTCTCTAGAAGGAAGAAGAAGAAGAAGAAGGAAGAGATTGAAGCTAGGGCAAGTTCAAAGTTTCCAATCTTCAAGCTTTTGTTGGCATTTTGACTAAGGTATCACGAATTTTCATCCATGGGATCCTTCCTCCCATGGAGTCCACTAGAATTCCCCAATTGTGACGTTTAAATCCCCAATTCTAGTTAGGATTTCATCCAATATTGTCGATTATGATGAATGTTGATCCAATTAAGTGGATTGTGATTGTTTATGATTGAATTAATAAGATTAAAATTTATTAGAGTGAAATTGCATGTAACCATGCCTTTTCCATGATTATACTCTAGAATTGATATAATTGGGTTGATACCATAAAAGGATACTTTATTGGTTTAGGCTTGTTCTTATAGGATGGATGAATTATGAATAGAATTACTTGAGAATGAAGCTTAGATGATGATCATGAGGCCTAGGGCTTTGGGAATAAACCTTATCATGTGAATTGTTTGTAATTGATGTTATTGTTGAGGAAGTGATACTTCCAATATGACTTACCTAGTTATGAATGTATGAATGTGAAAGGCTTTCTCACATTGGTGATTCTAGATTGAAAGGATTTCTCACCTAAAATGAATCTAGACTAAAAGACTATGTAAATGATGCGGCTAGAGGTGGATATCCTTGACCTCCACATTGAAGGATATGAGGTGATTTCCCATACTCCTTAGAATTGAACAAGAGGTGATTCCCTATGTTCCTAGTATGATGAAGGGGCATGCTCCTTATGAAATGATGTGGATGCGAGTACCAGTGTCAAGTGATGTGAATGTGGAGGCGAGTACCCATGATCTTAAGGTAAGTAAGGCAAGAGGCGAATTTCATTATCCTTTGTATTTTTGGCAATGAGGCGAATCCCCATGTCTTTAAAAGTAAGTATAACTAATGTGAATTGTGATTATGAAGATGAATAGCTTGGATTGTTTCTTGAGATACCTTCCATGAAGTAAGTTGACTAAGAGGTGATGATCCAAGCCTTGATTAAGGATGAGTAAGGTTGCTTTAGAAGTATTCCTTTCTTATTATGATATTGATTTATATGCATTAATTATGCTTATGGTTTATATTCACTAACCATGATATTTTTTTTTATGCTAGGTATTATATTTAGTACTTAATTGTACTAACACATACTCTTGCCTATATTCTTATCAAATATAGGGTCTGCCCACATAGATACGCACACTGTGGCTAGCTCTCTTGTTGATCAAGGAAGTGAATATTTGTTTAGTCCTCATTGTGTTCAAGGATATAATCACCCTTTTATCTTATGTCTTGGACTATTGTATGGGTTGCGTCCCAAGACTTTATTCATGTTGTTTATATGGTTTGTGACAATTATGTTAGACTTCCGCATGTTTTTATAAAAGTCTTTGATTTTGTTTAAATGTTATAAATTTTCGCACCATTTTCTATTACTTTGTGTTATGATATACTAAGTGTCTTGTATGAGGCCTGTCGAGGTCTAATACACCTTGTTACATCTAGGGGGTACCCTTGGGTCGTGACAAACTTGGTAATCAAAGCACAAGGTTTAGAATGGTTCTAGGATGTCTCAAACCACGTCAATAGAGTCTTGTTCATAACTGTGAAGCACGCCACATTTATGAATGAGAGGCTACTAGATGTTTAGGAAACTTCACATCTGCATTTTCTAAGTCGTGCCTGGGAGTTTAACTCTACAAGTCTTTCTCCTAATCCTTACCCTATGGTTTTCAGGATGACTACTAGAAGGGCTACATTAGAAGGATTGAGGGAGAAAATGTGAATCAAGAGGTTCCTCCACAAGCTCCTCCTCAAGCTCCGATTGATTCTTTGGCTGACAATTTGACAAATGCAGAGTTTAGGTCGGCTTTACAAGTGTTTTCCAAGCTGTGACGGCTCAAGCTAATAGAGAGGTGGTAACCCTTGTGAAACCAAAAATTGGTACGGCGGCGACAAGAGTGTGGGACTTTACAAGGATGAACCCTCCCAAATTTTATTGCTCCAAAGTTGAGGAAGATCCTCAAGAGTTTGTCAATGAGGTATATAATATACTTGCTATCATGGGAGTTTCTCCGGTAGAGAAGGCAGAGTTAGCTGCTTACCAACTCAAAGGAATTACTCAGATTTGGTTCAATCATTCGAAGGAGGCAAGGTCGGAAGGAGCGGGTCCCATAGAATGGGAAAGGTTCAAAAATGCTTTCATGATTGATTTTTCCCTCTTGAGATGAGAGAGGCCAAGGTACTTGAGTTCATCAACCTTAGGCAAGGAAATATGAGTGTAAGGGAATACGCTTTGAGGTTCACTCAACTATATAAGTATGCTCCTTCTATTGTAGCGGATCGTAGACCCAAGATGAGTAAGTTTGTGCCAGGTGTGTACGACTTGGTATTCAAAGAGTGCCGCACCGCTATGCTTGTTCATGAAATGGACATTTATCGCCTTATGGTGCTGCCCAAAAAATTGAGGAAGAGAATCTCAAGGAAAGATCTAAAGAGGCGAATAAGGCAGGAGTAGATGATGGTAAGTTTTCACATTCTAGGTCCAGTGGACGGGGTCGTTCAAGGTTTCGGCAAAAGTTCTCAGGGCAAGGTTCTTCAAATGCTCCTCCAAGGACTAACAATGAAAGGGTGTCTAACCTAAACCTTATAGAGATGGTAATAGGTCCTCAATGCCTACTTGTCCTAAAAGTGGGTGAAATCATGAGGGTAAGTGTCTAGCGGGTTCCAATGCTTGCATTGGGTGTGGTATGTCGAATCACAAGATAAGGAATTGTCCTTCGGTTGCTAAGAATGAGGGAGATACTCGTCGTAGGGCTCAACCCTACCCTTTCTTTGGTCCAAGTGGTTCGGGTGCAAGTGATCCTAAGCAAAACTGGTTTTATGCTCTCCAAACTAGAGGTGATCAAGAGAACTCTCTGGATGTGTGTCACGCCCCGAGAGCACCCCTTAGGCGTAACACAACGTACTTGACCCCGAAGGAGTCTTATACAAGCCCTTAACATATTCGTCATTGCATATAGACATTAAATAATGCGGAATTTAAAAACTTTTCAACATCAATGTCAAAGTGTCTCATAATAGAAAAAAAAATAGAAAGTAGAATGTCTAGATATAATCATCTCAATGAAACCATCTAAGTACACATAAGAATCTCAATTAGGGACCATAGCCCTTTACAATAGAATTGTCTCAAAATGACAAGTACATAAGGAGTCTAATAGTCTATTACAATATAAGGGAGATAAGTGTCATAATGTGTGTCCTTGGGACTTGAGGACATACCAAAAAGTCTTGGAGAAAGTCTAAGTCCAAGCTTGAATCATTTAGTAGCGCAATCACTTCCCAGAACCTGCACTTAGTAGAAAAAAGAAGAAATATGGGTTAGCACAATCAATTGTGCTAGGTATGGAAGCCATGCAATTAAAACATTTAAATCTTGCATAAAAGAGACCTTTAGTTGACAACATGTTATTTCAAGTTAAAACCATAATGCATATTCAAGGAACATTTAGCCAATCCACATTACAAGGTAAGGAGACATTCATGATCATAACAAGAATCCATAACCCATACCTTACATATTTGAGTTCCATTTACATGATACCATCATAAGACACCACCCATGACCCCCTTTCAAGTTCACTTGTGCAATGTACATATGAAGTCCCATACCCCCATATATACTAAGTAAAGCCATCAAGAAGACACAAATGTAGTCACAGACATAATCAACATCATAATAGGTAAAACCAACCTTAACATAATTCATACCTTACCATATATAAAAGACTCACACAAGAACTCCTCAAAGAATCCACTTGTGCAATGCATAGGTAAAGTCCCATACCTTCACCTATACTAAGTAGTATCCCCCAAGTAGTCCTAGTTAGAGTTCATAAGTCATATTCATACATTAGATCATCTTCTTGAAACATAGGGATATTAACGATAACCGACATAGACCATGTGAACTTCATGGAATCCGGTGTTCTACTCCCACACCGAAAAGAGAGTTTCCACTTGCCAAGTTAGAGCTAACATAATATCATCTAGATGGATCCACTAGCTAATACCTATGTGGGCAAACATAGTTAAGGAACAAGGATATTGTTACTAGAAACCCGGACTTGCTAAAGGTAGAAGGTTTCCATCTCATGAGACAACATATATATATTGGGAACCCCGACTTGCTAGATGTAGAAGGAACCCACATGGGAAGCCGGACTTGCTAAACATACAAGCTTCCATCTCATATTCATGTTCACTCGGTGCTAAGCACAATTCCCCTTTAAAGTAATATTAGGCCTTTACTTACACATTAATTCAGTAAGGAATGCATTAGGGATTCAACCCATCATTCATCATATAGATCACAAGTTATAAGATAAGAATAACCTTTCATCCTAGGACCATCAACATATAACAATGTTCATTCATAGCATAGTAATAGTATTCATGAGATTTACCTTCTATTCATCATACCAACACTACCATAATGATAGCTTAACACTCATGTTCATATCATAGCATATTTGTCAACAATTTATGGTTGTAGGGAAGAGGAAACATAAATCAATCACTACAATTCATAATCAAAATCAAGTAGAACCTCCACCATAAGTGGATCAACAATTCAATGTATGAACATTCATCAATTTGACAATCTTCATTCATAGCTTTCAAGGATCACATCAAGATTCAACCCTAATTCAATGATAATCATTCATAATATAGAGCAACATCATAATACCATAATGAATTCCACAATTACATATTAGATTCTCATGCTTCATTCACCATTAAAGTCATAGTAGGGTTTAAAGTGAGAAAGAAGGGGAATTCATGGGTCTTGTGGGGATTTGTTCAAAAATCAACAAAACTACATTAATTCATCCACAAACTATAATATACAACCATAATTAATCATTATAAATCAAAGAAAACACATTTGGAAAGTGACCCACGAAATTGAGAGAAAACCTAGAATTTGGGGAACTTTGAAATCCAATTTTTGAGAGGACCTCTTGGGGAAAATATCCCAAGAGTAAAAAGCAACCATACCTTAGTTGATTCCTTTAGAATCAATGGAGAAACTCCAAGCAATTTGGGAAGAAACCTTGAAACCCTAGCTACAATGAAATCTTCTTCTTCTAGAGTCTTTAGAGAGAGAGAGTTTAGAGAGAAGTGGGTTTTGATTTTATGATTTGGAGTTCACATTCAAATTGACCAAGGAACAGATGGACAAGGACAAAGAGAGGGACCAGAACATGGCCAAGATCATGACACAACTTGACATTTTGTCCAAAAATGTTATGCGAGCTGGTGATCGAGGTGTCAATGCCGTGAGTGTCAGGTGTGCTAATCTGGATGAGTCTAAGTTTGAGGCCTTGTATAATGAAGAGGTGAATTTCCTAGCTAACCAAGGTGGCGGTTATCGTTCAAACTACCCGAGGCAGGGTGGTAACCAAGGTTGGAATAGGGATGAAGGTTGGAAGGATCATGATCGAGAACGGAGGGACCAAAATCCCAATTGGAAGGATGGGGTGAAGGATAGATATGTGCGTCCCCACGAGCAACAAAAGCCAAAGGATTTTGAAGGTGGCCGGTCTAAGGATATGCTTTCTCGTATTCTCAACAAAGTTAAGGGGTCGGACAAGATTTTAAAAGAAATGAAAGAAGATGTGTCGACCCTTAGCTAGACCGTTACCTCCCATTCAGTATCGATCAAGCAGTTGGAGACCCAAATGGGTCATATCTCCTCTTATTTGAACTCGAGACAACAATGGGGTTTGCCTAGTGACACTATGGCTAACCCCAAGAATGAGGTTTGAGTGTGGACTTGCATTGTGCCGCGACGTTAACTAAGGTTCTCCTTGGGAGGCAACCCAAATTTTATTTTCTTTCTCTTTTAAGTCTGAAATAATAGTGTTTTAATCGTGCAGGTTGAAGTGTGGAAAGTGTTTGAAAGGTGCAGGTTAGCGAGCTAAAGGTCTAGTTGGCATATCGCCAAAGAGGTCGGCGAGCCGACTTAGACCACCGTTGGACTCAAGATAATTTTAAATTGGAGTTTGTAAAACTCGGTGACCCCAATAGCAACTTGGCGAATCGCTGACCATGTCGGCGATCCCGATCTAGTCTGTCGTTTTTTGGACCCCCATATTAACTAGAGGTCTTGTAAAACTCGGCGAGGTAAGAGACCACTCGGCGTGTCACCGAGTGGGTCGGCGAGCAAGACTAATGTCACCAAATGGGCGAGAACTGAATAGTTTTTAAAGGCCAAAGGTTTAAACTTTCAAACTCTTTCACTTTCCCTCACTTTTGAACTTCCCAAACTCACATCCACACATTAGTTCCTATGTTCTTGCATTTTTAGAGTATTTTAGTCATTGATTGGTGCTCAGAGTGGGATTACTTTGCTGCCTCGCATTTCAATCTTTATTTAATCGGCATCAAAGGTTGTTTTTTCGAACCTCGAGTTTATTTTTAAAATTTTATACTCATTTGCAATGATTTTATCTTGTTGAAGTCTACTGGGCCTCTCTAATAGTTTTAGTATGGTTGAATGCCTATTTTAATTTGATAATTTTGCCCATAATGCTTTTAATATTGAATTCCAGTAATTTTGTGCCTTAAAATTAGTTAGAATTTATGGGTTGTGCTTCCATGTTGTTGGGTCTAGTCGGGTGAGGTCGAATAAACCCGTAGTTGTGCCAAATGACGTAATTTGCCCAATGATAAGCGGGTGATGTCATTCGTAAGGGCAAAAGTCGTCACATGACCAAATTTGAATAATCCGAGAGAAGTCTGAGTATTCCGAGATAATGTGTGTAATGGGTATGAGTTTAATTTAATAAGTGCATGCTTTGATTTTGTTTTCGGGGGTTATGAGGTTGAATTCGAGAAGTTGGGTTGAAAGTAGGCACGTTGGGTCATTTGGCGAGCTGGGTTGAGCTCGCCAAACCACTCTGTGGCTCACCGAAGCTCCTTATCTCACCTTTAATTTCATGCTATACTTGTAGTTTGATTCTGTAACTTTTGGTGATAAGCTTGAGGTCGCTGAAGGCATTCGACGACTCACCAAAAGTCATCTTGATCGCCCTTTGTCTGCACCCTTGAACCTTAAATTGCACTATAACTTTCGGCGGGCTAGCCTTTGCTCACTGAATGTTGTTGGCGATTTGCCGAAAGACCTTTCCTTTGCTGACATGCCAAATTTTTCTGAGAAGTTTGAGCCAATACTTTCGGCAAGCCCGATCTAGCTCGCCAAAGTGATTTGGCGACTCGCTGACCTGTTCGGCGAGTCTATTACCACTGTGTTTATGTGCCTTTGATTGAATTATTTTTAACATTTCCCTGATGTTTTGAAGACATGGCTAGGCTTAAGGTTGCCGACAGAAACATGCCACCCCGAAAGAAAGAAAAGGGGATTACAATCAATGAGGATGCATTTGTATCCAGGGGCCAAGCTACCAAATTTCCCATAACTCGTGGGAAAGGCAAAGGAAAAGAGAAGGCACATGCTTCACCGGAGGTCAACTCCGATAGTGACGGTACCCACGCCACCCACCTCACCACTTTTGATAGTGAGGGTGAGCACCAGGAGCCTCAAACTGTAGCTTCTAATGATGATGAGCTAGTAGCAGCACAAAGGGCATAGTTGCGGTCCAAAATGTTGAACGATCCATCTAGGATCAGGATTCCTAAGCCCTCTACCACTCCTCCTCAAGTTCCAACACATGTAGAGGTGCTTGGACCACCAATTTGGGGTCCTCCCACCAAGTCTATGAACAGATTAAAGATCGGGGGGGGGGGGTTGAGGACAATCATTAAGGAGAAGCGTTTGTCCACTGATGTGGTCATTGACAGGTTCCCAGAGATAATGAGTTGCCTGAAATCTCACAAATTCCAGATCTTCACCAAGCCCCGTGGCGAGTACATTCCAAGTTGGGTCAGAGAATTTTAAAGTGCTTACAGTGCCTTAATACCACAAAGGAAGACGTCGAGAGCAAAATTCAAGTCGCTTGACTATATGGTTGTCAGAGGCCAGAAGATGAAGTGTGGTAGTGATGCTATCAACAGAGGTTTGGTCCTGTCCACGCATATTGATGATGACTGCTAGTATATGATCAGAACAAAGATACTGGACAATATGAAGAAGTGGTTAGCCCAACCGATTTCCAATGGTACTCTGAGGTGGTTGGAGGTATGGACTCTGATCGAAAAGAAACACCTAAACGTAGCTGCAAGGTTCTGGTTTGGCTTCATCAGCAGCACTATCATGCCATCCTAGAAAGAGTCAATTCTCAGCCATGCTAAGGTAGCCTGTCTGGGTTGTATCATTGATGGGACGAGGCTAAATCTAGGGATGATTATGGCACATGAGATGGTCATGAGGGCCAAATAGCGCCAGACTTCCATCCCCTTTCTGGTGTTGATCACCGAGTTGTGTAGACATACTCGGGTTCTGTAGATGTGAAGAAGGATATGGAAGTGATTCCCACATCCTCTACCGATATACAGAGGATCGAGGTAGAGTATTTAAAGGATGAGGCAGAGAAGAAAAAGGCAGCCCCAATGGATTCTTCCCCGGTCATAGATACATAGACAACACCTGCAGAGGCTTCCTTGCCTACTCCGGCCCCTGGGCCTTCAGGTACTTCTATTTTTATTCCTTCTGACACTTCATGTTCTTCTTCTACTGCACTACCTTATAGACCTGCTACTGTTCTTGTTTCCCAGACCCGCTCACTCAGGCTGCATTACTTCGGATGGAGCAGCTTGCCCATTATGTCGATCGTTATGCTGTGAGACTCAAGGCCTCTATTTTGAGCATGATTCAGACTGCCCTGGATGATGTTGTGACACCATTGAGTGCTACCATTGATTCCCTTGTGGCAAGGATAGCGGTGTGTGAGCGTGGCCAAGGGGCCACCTAGGGGGTGACAACTTTGAAGGCTGCTATTGCTATGTTGAAGAGTGATGTGGATCAGCTGAAGTCCTCTGACATGTCCATGATTTTCGAGATGGTGGAGATTCTAGATGTACTAGATATGCCTCCGGCTACCACCGTAAATGAGGTTAGAGTTGATAAGACAACTGATACCGAGTCTGAGGTGGAGACGGATGAGGAGATTCTTGAGTTGGTTGAGGAAGCTTCGTATAAGGGCCTTACTGAGACTCAGGAGGCCATGGTAGATGCAGTTGTGCAGGCTTCTTTGGCGGATACACCCTTTGCTGACCCTAGTGTAGTTGCTATTCCTTCTGAGGTGACTCCGGGCACTGATGCCCAAGTTCAGAGTGATGCACCGGGTACTAGTGCCCAGACAGATGGGGTGAATGAGTAGACACGATCCCTTCTTTACCTCCCTCTCTGTCTTACTTTATTTTGACTTTTGGATATTATTTTGCTTGCATTTGAGGACAATTTTTTTTATTTGTAGTGGGGTGAGGCCCACCTTTTGTGGCCTTTTGTGACTCTGGTTTTGTGTATATATTTGGGTTTTAAGCTATAATTGTGTGTTACACTATTTTGTGGATGATTGAACTTGTGGCTCCTTGTTTTTAATGATAAATGATTTTTTGACCCTTTCGGAAAAAAATTGTGCCACCTCTTGTTTGTGTTTTAATGCTGCCGTTCTCTTGTAAATTTGAGTATCGGTCTTGATCAATACCGATGACTTGAATAGTGCTCATAATCGAACAAAAATGAATGTGCGGCTTTGAGAATGCCAAATGAAGCTGCATAGACAATATGTATACTTTTTGCATCTCGTTGTAACTAGCCAAGTATCAAATTGAGTCTCCTGTGATGAACATTGCACACCAACGAAAGTGTGAAGTCTTGTTTGACATTGGTGTCAATGCCTTGTGTGAGGAGCTTACCGTGAACCATGTGTGATGACACCTAGAATTTATCCCGTTGGTCCGGTTGACTAAGTGATGCAATCTCTTGATATGATCTTAGGCAACTTTGAAGAGTGTGAAACAATTTGACATTATATCTCTTTTGTGGCCTACCTTATGAGTGTGTGAACTCCGCTTGAACACCCTATGAGCCTTAGCCATTTCTTGGAAGAAACTTGATGAAATTGTGACTTTCCTTGATCCATTACACATGATTCTCATGATTTGTGGTTTGCTTGAATAGCCAACTTAGGACAAAAGCCTAAGTTGGGGGTGTGCTGAAAAGAGAAGGTAAATTAAGAAGTGCAAGAAAGTCCCTCTTGACCCATGATTTCGAGAAAAATGCAACCCCTCCATACAAAAAGAAAAGAGAGAAAAAGAAGAAAGAACGAAAAAGAAAAAGAATGAAAAAGTTGTGGAATAAAGTTTTGAAAGAGCAAAGAAAATGGGGTATCCAACAGTCCATGGAAGATGAATAATGGGGTGACTTGTGAGAACAAATGAAAATGATGAAGAAAAGGAAAGAAAGTGTTGTTCGCACCACATTTCATGAGGATTATAGTCACTGAGCCTAAATGACCATACCTTTGCACTCAGTCCCGTTACAAGCCTTGAAAAGACTTTTTTGATCTTGAGTGAGCTGAAATAATTGTTGATTGGAAAATAAGGGTAAACCTATGGGTGAAATCATGCACTGTGTTCGTCTTTGTGAGTGTGAGCGTTGCATTTGATTCCGAAGCTTTAAATTGTGAACCATTGTGTTAATATGGAATCATTTTATGTGTGAGGTCATTTGAGTACCTTTGTTGAGCTTGAACTTGCATTTGAAGAAAGTATTATGAACTTGAGAATCTTTGATAGTAGTGAGTCACAACTTGAATCTTTGAGTGCACAATTAATCCTTACATAAGTAAGTTGAGTCTTTTGTGTGCATTCATGATTAAGTCTTGTGTAGCACTATTTGAGATATCCCTTTTTAACTACTAAACTTGAGTTTTACTTGAGGACAAGCAAAAGTTTTAGTTGGGGGTATTTATGAGTCCACGATTTTAACTCATTTGGGGATTTATTTTAATAGATTTAGTATACTCAAATGCATATTTTGTGCCAATAACTGATGTAAATCGTTGATTTTCAGGTATTTGAGTTGAGGAACAAAGCATGGACACTAATGAGCAAAATGGAACAAGACAAGTGAAAGAACGTAGAAAAGAAGGACTGAGGATCGCCTAAACCACTGGGTGAGTCACCGAACGACCATGGTCTCGCCTAATGTTCCAGTGTGCGAAGCTCCGAAGGAGAAAATCAAGTCGGTGATAGAAAGGAGTAGTCAACAGTCACCGAACGGGTCTGCGATACAGTGCTATATCACCCAAAGATACAAAACTTGAAGATGCTGAAGGCCAAAGCAGAAAGGCGATGGAATTGACCAAAAGGCGAATCGCCGAGTGGATCGGCGATCCCGACTTATTGCGCCGAATGGTCCTTTGCAGAGCATTTTTGGAAACTATAAATACATTTTTGAATATTTAGTTTAGTATCTATCTAATCAGATTTTTATCTATCATTCAATATCAGAGTTTATGGTTTTTGAACTGAGAGTATTGAGACAATATTTCCTTAGCTTTGAAGATTTCCATTTCTGAGAAATTTGAAATGGGTCCTAAATATTTTTCATCTTCGACCTTTGTAAAGATGAAATTATTCTTACCCAGTTGATGGAAACATAATTTGGTAAAGATTTTTTATCTTTTTATGATGTCTAGCTAAAACCCCAATTATTGGAGTGTGATTATGTGATTATGGGTTGATTTAGCTGCTTGGTATTGTTAATTAATAGTTTAAATGCTATTTAAAAGTGATTCCATTCAGTAATTGTGGCTTAATCTAAAGGGTTGTAGTTGCAAATGCAACTCTACCTTTGTGTTTTTGGCTTGCTCGAGAGAGGTTTTAAAACCAAGATTACTAATTTGATGGTCTGTGGGTATTGGGTTGTCATGGGTTCAGCTCGAGAGAGTGAATCCAAAACCCTTTTACACACATTCAGCTCAAGAGGGAGAATGGACTAAAGTGAAGGTTGTTCTTAATTGCTGCTTATTGGTGTTCGAGAGAAACCAATTTGATTTAGGGTAAATTGTTCGGGAGAAAGTTTATCCCCACTAAAGTCTAGCTTATTCACTAATTTACAACTATTTACTGTTAAATGAAATTACCCATTTGTCTACCTTAGCCCATAATCCAATCACACCACAAGAACTTGTCTCTATATTTGTTATTTTCGTGTTATTTGTTGTTGTAGCTGATAGTTTAAACCAAACCCCCTGTTATTTGACATTTGTGTCACCCCAAACTTGAACCATGCTTTTATTCGTAAATGTTTTTACCTATGATTGACTTGAACATATTCTTACTTGCCTATTTATTCTCAATTACAAAGCACTCCCCGTGGGATTCGACTCCAACTCTCTTAGTTGGGTTATATTCCTGACTAACGATCATTGGCACTTAGTAATTGATAAAGTATCCTGATATGTGAATTCACTCGGTATATCATTTCCATGCACCGCCGAGTGCTGTAAGTATTCCGCCTAATATTCCAGTGTCTCAACCCGCCGATGATGCCAGAAAGGCGACCAACTTCATGATTGCCGAACCCACTCGGAGGATCACAGAAGGAGCCTTAGCCTCGTAAAATCACCCACACCTGCACGTTCATCACATGTTATTCAAAGAAACTACCACTTGGGTTGCCTCCCAAGAACTGCCTTATTTAACGTCGTGGTGTGACATGGAAATGCTCTCAAGCACCTTCCAAGTGCATACCTTCAATCACTAAAATTTCATAGCATTCTCTAAAATACAACTTCAAGCAATGCCCATTCACCTTGAATACATGACCCTCTTTGCCTTCAACTTCAATGGCTCCATTTGTGAACACTCGTGTCACTCTAAATAGGTCTGACCACTTTGATTTGAGCTTTTCTGAAAAGAGTCTCAGTCGAGAGTTTTTTAGCAACACCCATCATCCAACCCAAAACTCCCTCCTAAGGATCTTAGAATCGTGCCACATCTTCATCTTCTCCTTGTAGAGGGCTAAACTCTCATATACCCTAAACCTGAATTCATCCAGTTTGTTTAGCTGATCTACTCGCCCTTTTGAAGACTTCTCCCAATCCAGATTTAGAGCCTTTAATCGCTATAATGCTTTGTGTTCTAGTGCAACCGATAAGTGACAAGATTTCCCAAAAACTAGCTGATAGGGGGACATGCCAATTGGTGTCTTGTAGGTAGTGCGATATGCCCAAAGAGCATCATCTAGCTTTCGAAACCAATCAGTCCTATTTGCATTCACAGTCTTAGCCAAGATACTCTTAATCTCCCGATTCGAAACATCCACTTGGCCACTCGTTTGAGGATGATATGGTGTTGCAACTTTATGTCACACCTTGTATTTGCTCAATGTAGATGCAAATAGCCTGTTGCAAAAATGTGAACCACCATCACTAATAATAGCTTGAGGGGTGCCCAACCTAAAAAAAATGTAGCGTTTTAAGAACTGAACGATACTCTTCCCTTCATTGTAGGGTAGGGCCACAACTTCCACCCATTTAGAAACATAATCTACCGCTATAAAAATGTACTTATTACGAAACAAGCTCACAAATGGACCTATAAAAGCTATTCCCTAAACATCAAATAACTCAACTTCTAGAATAGACTTCAGAGGCAGCTATGCATTCTGGACACTCCACCTTGTTGTTGGCATTGTATGGATTACCTGAAAAAATTATTAGCATCTTTGTATAGGGATAACCAGTAGTAACCACTTCAGAGAATTTTAGCGGTTGTACGCACACCGCTATGATGACCACCAACCAGTGAAGCATGACAAGCATATATAATTTCATTGACTTCCTTTTCAGGTACACATTGCCTAATAATATGATCTGCACATTCTCTAAATATATATGGCTCACCCCAAAAGTATTTCTTTACATTGAACAAGAACCTTTTTTGTTGGTAGAAGTTTAGATCTTCCAGCAGCAATATAATCCACACACCACATGGTTAGCAAAACCAGCATATTAAGGAACTTGCTTGAAAGTAAGTGAGAATACCTGCTCATTGGGAAATGAGTCATTGATGTCTACCTCTAGCTCTTCATTTTCCTTGCCTTCTAACCTGGACAGATGGTCCGCCACCTGATTTTCACAACTTCTTCTACCTTTGACTTCAAAGTCAAATTCTTGCAACAATAATACCTACCTTATCAACCTTGGTTTGGCGTCTTTCTTTGCCATCAAATAACGTAAAGTTGCATGATCAGTATGAACAACCACTTTGGTGCGTAGCAAATATGCCTGAAAATTTTCAAATGCATATACCACCGCAAGTAATTCTTGCTCAATAATCGTGTAGTTACGCTAAGCACCATTCAAGGCTTTACTTGCATAGTAAATGGGATGGAATACCTTTTTGCAGTTTTGCCCCAACACGACTCCTAATGTTGTACCACTTGAATCACACATCACTTCAAAGGGTGCCGACCAATCAACACTAATAATAACCGGGGCAGAGATCAATTTCTCTTTCAAACACTTAAAGGTTACCATGCATGCGTCATCAAAGTTGAATTTCACCTCCTTCTCCAAATGTTTGCCCAAGGGGTGTGCAATTTTTGTAAAGTCTTTGGTATACCTCTGGTAAAAATGCCGGCATGCCCCAAGAAACTACGAATACCGTTTACCAAGATTGGTGGTGGCAACTCTCAATTACCTCGATCTTTGCCTTATCAACTTCCAGCTATTTTTTGACACTTTGTGACCAAGAACTATACCTTCGCTAACCATTAAGTGACATTTCTCCCAATTTAGGATCAAATTTCTCCACACATCTTTGAAGGACATGCCCCAAGTGTGCCAACCATGCTTCAAAAGTATCGCCCACAACTGAGAAGTCATCCATAAAGACTTCCATCGAATCTTCTACCATATCAGCGAAAATAGATAACATGCAATGTTGAAACATTGTTGGTGCATTACACAACTCGAATGACATCCTTTTGAAGGCAAAAGTTCCATATGAACAAGTGAAAGTAGTTTTCTCTTGGTCCTCCAGAGCAATAGAGATTTGATTGTATCCGTAATACCCATAAAAAAAGCAATGCCATGCATACTCGCTTCCGGTTACTGGTCTCATGGAAACAAGCTTCCCCTTTTTATTTGGGACCATCGTGATGCCTCCCTTTCTTGGTACATATTGTACTGGACTCTTCCACTTGCTATCCAAAATAGGGTAAATCACACCGCCATCTAACCACTTTATTATCTCCTTTTTGACCACCTCTTGGATCGGTTGATTCAATCTTCTTTGATGTTGTACACTCGGTTTGCACTCATTATCAAATTGAATTTTGTGAGTGCAAATGCCGGGTGGAATGCCCACAATGTCAGCGATAGTCCACCCAATGGCTTTGATGTATCTTGTCAACACTTCAAAAATCAACTTCACTTGCCAGTCAAGCAAGTCAGCTGCAATGATTATATGTAAGGTGTTATTTTCCCCTAAGAATATATATTGAAGATGAGCGGGGAGCATTTTCAACTCAAGCTTTGGTAGTTCCTCCGTCTATGGCTTGACAGGAGGATTTTCTCGATTTTTTAAATCAATATACAGGTTTAATGGATTCTTTGGAAATTCCCCCAATCCCGAAAGGGCATGTACCACCTTATCGTAACCTTGGACGTCGGTCACATCATAGTTTGCAAGCACAACCTCAAGCGTCTCATTCATACACATCAAATGGCTCACACTAGCCAATGTTTCATCAATTATATCAATTGTTGATACTACATGAATATCACTTGGGTGCTTCATTGACTTACACATATTAAAGGTGACTTCATATTCGTTCACCCGCAACTTCAATTCCCCGCTTTCAACATCCATTAGCGCTCTCCCGGTTGCTAAAAATAGTCTTCCCAAAATAATGAGAATTCTGACTTCAATCTCGCAATAAAGGATGACATAGTCGGCCGGAAAGATGAATCGTTCATCCTTTACTAAGATATCATAGAGTATCCCCACGGGGTGCTTGATTGATCGTTTTGCCATCAGAAGCGTCATTGTTGTAAATTTTGCTTCACCTAGCCCAAGTTGTTTGTAGATTGCATAAGGAATTAGATTTATACTTGCCTCTAAAGCACATAGAGGTTTGGAAAATTGGAGCATACCGATAGTGCAAGGGATGGTGAATGCTCCCGAATCTTCTTTCTTTTTAATCATCTCATTAGTCATAATTGCACTACAACTATGAGAGACATTAATTGTTTCGAAGTGCAAGATTATTTTCTTTGTGACTAACTCCTTCATGATCTTTGCATAACCTTGGCATCTCCAATAATTCTTCCACTAGTGGGAGATTTATGGAGAGTGTCTTGAACACGGATAAGAACTTCTTGAACTTCTCATCCTCAGTTTTCTTCTTGAGACGTTGGGGAAAAGCAGGGGTTATTTTGGGGAGAGGTTTCACCAATTTTGGGATTGAGGTGCTCTTTCCTTCATTTTTTTGTAACCCCTTGACAAGGTTTTGTTGGATAGAAATCTATTCTTCATCAATATTTGTTTCTTCTTCATGCAATTACTCTTTATCATCATCCTTCATATCACCTACCACTCCCTTTCCACTTCGAGTAACCACAACCGAATTTTTGTCACCATCATCTCTCAAAGTTGTTATGTATACGGCTTCGCCCTATCCCATTACTTTGGGTTCCAATTGTGCTGAAAGTTGACTCAATTGACCTCCAAGTTGCTTGATTGCCTCAAGATGAGAGTTCACTCTATTGTTTAATGATGAGAAATTGGCTTTCATCCCTTTTAGCATGTCATCTGAGCCCTTAACCTTGTCAAGGATGCGAGACAACAAATCATCCACTCGTAGACTACTTGAACTACCTTTTGATTTTGGGATATCACTTGATTGTGTATGTTTGATGTTTTCGTAATTAAGACACAACTTCCAATGCAAGTGTCTACGATTGTGCAATAGTAAAGTAACCCAACCAAGGGTTGAAGTCGAGTCCGAAGGGAGTGGGCTTGACAATTAATAGAAAAATAAAATTATGTTCTAATTAGTCATAGCTAAAAACATTATCGAATGTAAATATATTAAATCTATGGGGTGATCTAAGCGTCAATTAACAATGGGGGTTTGTGACAAATAAGCTAAAACAGTAAAAATGCAAAGAGTACTAATCAAAGAGATGGCATTCTTGGAATGTGATAGGAATACGGGATAAACTAAATGATTGGGTACATGCTTTTGATAATAAATCCATTGAATATTTGTGACTAGGCTAAACTATAGTGGGGGTAAATTCTCTCTCGAGCAACTTACCCCGAATCTAATGGGTTCCTCTTGGACACCCACTTGCCGCATGAAGAACAGCCTCCGCCTTAGCCCACTCACTCTCTCGAGCTAAGTGTGTGGGAGAAGGACTAGGGTTCACTCTCTCGAGTTGAACCTCGTGTCGACCCAATCCCACCTGCCATCAATTTAGTAGTCTTAGTTTTACGACCTCTCTCTCAAGCAAGCCAAAAACATAAAGGTGAAACCGTATTTGCAACTACAATTTCATTAAGTTCCACCACAACTACTAAATGAAATCACATTTACAAAACAAATAAACCATCAAAAAGCAAGACCCAACTGATAATCTAACCCATATTAACAAAATCACACCCCAAGAATTGAGGTTTTAGCTAGACATGTAAAAGTGATAGAAATTTATACCAAAATGAGTTTGCATTCAAATGGGTATGAGGATTTAAGTCTTAAAACAAGTAAACAATGAAGAATCCACAAGACCAAAGTCCAAATTCTTAGATTTGAAACCCTTTGAATCTTCAATTTCTTCAAAACCTTCTCCAAGCTTAGAACTAAAAATTCTATATTTAAAAATCTGATATCAAGCTACAACTCTCAACGAGTATTTATAGTTTTCAAAAATTTGTGTTGCAGTGGATCATTCGGCATCGTTAGTCGAGATCGCCGATCAACTCGGCGATCCGCCGATGTTTCTTCATCTCACCTTCAATTCGTCATCAGTTCTTAATCTAAATCACTACACCTTATAGCGAGCTTGATCGAGGGTTGCTGATTGATTGCGCGAATCTCCCTTTTCCATGCTGCTTCGCCCATCAACACTTGCTTCTAACCTTCATTAGCACTTTGGGCTACTAGGTCATCTGACGCCGATTGGAGCTGCGACACGCCGAACAAGATTGCTACTCACCGTCATTTTTTTCATTTTTTGTTCCAGTTTTCTGTAACTTTCGGCAGTTTGGTAGCCTATTCAGCGTGTCACTGAATGATTTTGGTGATCTTCAGGTTTTCATTCTCCTTACTCTTTTGTATTGGCACTTTTGGAACATCTAGGCGAGCTGATGGTCACATTGGCGTATCGCCAAACAGGTTAGGCGAGTATCAGGTTATCTTTTCCTCGTTCTTTTTGTTGCTATTTCCTTGTTGGCTCGATAGTGTTTATGTTTTACCTGTAACTTTAAATACCTAAAACTCAAGGTTGTTCATCAGTTATTAAGACAAATTATGCATTTGAGGACACTAATTCTGTCAAAATATAGCCCTAAATGAGTCCAAGTTGAGGACTCATCAACACCACCAGCTTAAACTTTTGCTTGTCCTCAAATGAAACTCAAGTTCAGCCGTTCAAACAGGGATGTCTCAAACAATGTACATAAGACTCGATCATGAATGTACACAACAAGACTCAATTTACTCATGCAAGGATCAAATGTGTACCCAAAGATTCTCAAGCTCGCACTACTTGGTTCAAATTCAAGTTCAAAACATAAGTATTCGAATGCCCTCACACAAATGATGATTCCATATTCACATAATGGTTAAATCATTTAAAGTTCCGAAATCAAACGCAACGCTCACTCTTGCAAAGAAGAACACAACGCATGCTTTCACCCATAGATTTGCTCATATTTTCCAATCAACAATTGTTTCAGCTTACTCAACATCATGAAGGTCATTTTAAGGCTTGTAATAGGGCAGAGTGCAAATGTATGGTCATTAGGATTATTGACTTTTATCCTCATGAGATGTGGTATTCTCAACACTTCTTTACCTCTTCCTTCATCATTTTTTCTAGTACTCATAAGTCATCCTATTATTCACTTTCCATGAATTGTTTGGAAACCCCATTTCTTTTGTACTTTATTCCACAACCTTCTTTTTCATTCTTTTTTTTTTCTTTCTCTTTTTTTATATGGAGGGGTTCCATTTTACTCAAAATCATGGGTAAGAGGAGACTTTCCTTGAACTTCTTGACTTGCCCTTATCTTTTCACCAAACCCCCAACTTAGGTTTTTGTCCTAAGTTGGCTATTCAACTAACCACAACTTCATGAGGATTATGGGTGATGGATAGAGAAAGGTCTAGTTTTCATCAAGTTTCTTCCAAAGGAAGGTAAGGCTCAAGGGGTGTTACAAAGAGGTTCACACACACACAAGGTAGGTCACAAAAGAGGTATATGTCAAATTAGCTCACACTCTTAGAAGTTGTCTAAGATCATATCAAGAGATAGCATTACTTAGTTGACCGGACCAACGGGGTAAATTCTAGGATCCATCATGCATAGTTCATAGGTAAGCTCATCACTCTAGGCATTAACACTATAAGTCAAACAAGATGCTACAGTTTCTCTAGTGTGCAATGATCGTCAAAAGAGAATCAATTTGATACATGGCTAATCACAACGAGATGCAAATAGTTCACATATTGTCTATGCAACTTTATTTAGCCTCATCGTAGCCGTACATTCATGTTCGATCAATTATGAACACCATTCAAGTCATCGGTATTGATTTAACCAAAACTTAAATTTACAAGACGGCAATCATATTTAGCATACAAAGGGTATGGTAAGAAGAGGGGGAAGTGCTACCCAATTTCCAGTACCCACCAAAAAGACTCAACATTTCCCTCAATGAGCCAACAAAACCGCAAAAAGACATTGACATATATAAATAAATTAAAACATAAAAGCAGTCAAGAAAAATATGTAAAGTGTGAACGGGTAGAGAAAGGTGATGAGGAATCTTCACTAATGGGCCAGGTAGGTCGGGTCGCCGAATTGTATTAGCGATATACAGACTAACACATGCATCTCGTTGAATGTTACAGAGCCTTATCTTCAGTTTCAATTTCCCCACGGCAAATCACATCAAGCATGCCAAGCAGGTTCAGGGATTCGCCGAGAGTTTTTCCTTCTACAAAAATCACAAACATTTTATTTAAAAATTCTAGTACTTGGGTTGCCTCCCAAGAAGTGCCCTATTTAACGTCATGGGACGATGTGGAAGTGCCTTCAAGCATCCTCCAGTTACACCACTTCAACCAAAGAAATCTCTTGACATTCCCCAAAATATAATTTCAAACGTTGACCGTTCACTTTAAATGGGGGTCCTTCTTGATCTTCAACTTTTATGGCACCATTGGTGAACACTCGCGTTACTCTAAAAGGTCCAGACCATTTGGATTTGAGTTTTTTGAGAAAGAGTCTAAGTCGAGAGTTGTATAGCAACACCCAATCTCCCACCTTAAAGTCCCGCTTGAGTATTCGAGCATCATGCCATTTCTTCATCTTCTCTTTGT
This sequence comes from Solanum boliviense, assembly GCA_029582625.1. NCBI lineage: Eukaryota > Viridiplantae > Streptophyta > Magnoliopsida > Solanales > Solanaceae > Solanum > Solanum boliviense. The sequence continues at coordinate 28,887 of JAJOOJ010014978.1, forward strand.
AAATGACTGAACTTTCATAAGATCTGAGTCTAAATTCATCCAGTTCGTCAACTACCCTACCGTTTCCCTTGAAGTATTTGACCAGTCCAAACTTAAAGCTTTCAATGCCCATAATGCTTTGTGTTCCAACTCGACGGGCAAATGACAAGCCTTACCAAAAACCAATTGATATGGGGACATACCAATAGGTGTTTTGTAAGCGGTCCGATATGCCCATAGTGCATCATCGAGCTTCCTAAACCAGTTAGTTCTGTTGGCAATCATTGTCTTTGCCAAGATGCTTTTGATCTCCTGATTTGATACCTCGACCTAGCCACTTGTTTGGGGATGATATGGGGTTGCTACCTTGTGTTTCACCCCATATTTGCTCAGTGCCATTGAAAACCACTTATTGCAAAAGTAAAACCACTTATTGCAAAAGTGGGATCCCCCAACACTAATAATTGCCCTAGGAGTGCCAAATTTTGCATAGATGTAATGTTTCAAGAATCGGACAACACTTCTTCCTTCGTTGTTTGGAAGTGCAATGGCTTCCACCTATTTGGAAAGATAATCTACAGCCACCAAGATATATTTATTTCCGAATGAGCTCACAAATGGGCCCATGAAGTTGATCCCCCATACATCGAATAGCTCGACTTCTAAAATAGGAGTGAGAGGTAGTTCGTGTCTTCTAGACACTCCTCATTGTTGTTGACATTGAGAGCATTTCTTCGCATATTCATATGCATCCTTATAGAGGGACGACCAGTAATATCCACTTTACAGAACTTTAGCGGTGGTGCGAATACCACTATGGTGACCTCCCACTAGAGATGCATGACAATTATGGAGAATTTCTACCGCTTCTTCAGGAACACACCTTCTAATGACATGGTCAGCACACTCTCGAAACAAGTATGGTTCATCCCGAAAGTATCTATTAACATCGAACATGAACCTCTTTTGTTGGTAAAAGGTCAACTCATCCGGCATCAGTCCACTCACAATGTAATTTGTAAAATCTGCATACCATGGTGTATGTTTGAGAGATATTGCAAACACCAATTCATCAGGGAATGAGTCGTCTATGTCGACCTCATGCTCAACATCTTCCCTTCCTTCCAACGTCGATAAGTGCTCAGTCACTTCATTTTTGTAGCCTTTTCGATCTCTTACCTCAAAATCAAATTCTTGTAATAGTAGCACCCACCTTATCAATCTTGGTTTTGCATCATTCTTTGCCATCAAGTAACGGAGTGCAGCATGATCAGTATGTACGATTACTTTGGTGCCTAGCAAGTATGCCCAAAACTTTTCAAATGCATAGACTACCGCAAACAACTCTTGTTCAGTGACCGTATAATTTTGCTTGGCACTATTTAGAGTCTTGCTTGCATAATAAATTGGGTGAAATAGTTTGTTGCTATTTTGCCCTAACTAGGGGTGTTCACGGGTCGGTTTGGATCGGTTATTGGTCAAAACCAAAACCAAGCCAACTTAATCGGTTTTAAAATTATCAAAACCAAACCAAATATAATATATAGTTATCAGTTTGGTGGTTATCGATTTCGGTTTGGTTTGGTTTGTTATTCGGTTATTAACCATACACAAAAATAAAAGAAACAATTCATTCAAAATGTGAAAAAAATTACAATAATCCATTCAAAACAAAAAATACTTAGAATGACTGAAATTACTGAATTTTCGATCACTAAATTTACTATCAATAAAGCTTTAAAATTCACTATATTGGCCTAGAAGGAAGTGACAATAACATTTTCAATCCCACAAAGAATTGTCATAGACACTCATATACATGAAATCAATAAGATAAATGTTTCATCTTGGACATTTTTGCTTTCAATAAGTACATTATAAAGAAATTTTAATAGAAATATGTATAAGATCTTTAAAATAGTTTATAAAAACAATAAATTAAGTATGTCTATTAATAAAATATATGTATATAATTCATCAGTTCGGTTCGGTTTGGTTGCTTCTTCGATTTTTTCGAATAAAACCATAACCAAATCAAATAACTATCGATTTTTAAAAATCTAAAACCAAAAAAAATAAAACCCAAATAAAATCGGTTTTATTTTATCAATTTGGTTCAATTTTTTGGTTTGGATCGGTTTTTATCCAAACCGTGAACTTCCCTAGCCCCAACACTAACCCCAATGCAATACCACCAGCATCACACATTACTTCGAAAGATTCAGAACATTTAGGGCTGATGATAATCGGGGTGGATACTAATTTCTCTTTCGGACACTGAAATGCAGCCATATATGCGTCATCAAAAATAGAACTCTGCTTTCTTCTCCAAGAGTTTGCATAGTGGGTGTGCAACCTTTGAGAAGTCTTTAATAAATCATCGGTAGAACCCTGCATTCCCCAAAAAACTATGAACATCCTTCACTGAAATCGGCGGAGGTAGTTTCTCAATAACCTCAATTTTTGCCTTGTCAACATCCAGCCCCTTTTGCGATTCCTTGTGCCCGAGAACAATCTCTTCCTTCACCTTAAAGTGAAATTTCTCCCAATTCAGAACTAGATTAGTTTCCACGCATCTTTGGAGCACTTACCCTAAGTGTGTCAAGCATTCTTCAAACGCATCCCCTACGATTGAGAAGTCGTCCATGAATACATCCATAGAGTCTTCGACCATATCCGCAAAACTAGACAACATGCAACGCTGAAATGTCACTGGGGCATTACATAACCCAAATGAAATGCTTTTGAATGCAAATGTTCCATAAGGGCAAGTAAAAGTGGTTTACTCTTCGTCTTCAGGTGCAATAAAGATTTGATTGTAGTTGGAGTACCCATCTAAAAAACAATACCACCCCCATTCCGATAACCGATCAAGCATTTGGTCCATAAAAGTCATTGGGAAGTGATCTTTTTCAGTTCATGAGTTAAGCTTTCGATAATCCATGCATACTCTCCGCCCAATCACTGGTCTAGTCGGTACGAGTTCCCCCTTTACATTTAGGACTACAATGATACCTCCCTTTTTTGGTACACATTGTACCGGGCTTACCCATTTACTATATGCAATCGGGTAGATTACTCCCGCATCTAACCACTTAATAATCTCGTTTTTCACTACCTCTTTCATTGGTGGGTTCAATCTCCATTGATGTTCCACACTTGGTTTACATTCATTATCAAGCCAAATCTTGTGCGTACAGATACTAGGAGGAATGCCCACAATATCAGCTATGGTCCATCCTATATCTTTTATAGGTTTCTGCAGTACTTCAATAAGCAAGTTCATCTACCTTTCAAGCAAGTTAGCTGCGATAATCACAAGTAAAGTATTATTGGCTCCCGAGAAGACATATTTGAGATGAGAGGGTAGTGCTTTTAACTCCAGATTTGGCGGTTCCTCAGTTGATGGCTTTGCAGAAGGACTTTCTATGTTTTCAGGTCGATATCCAACTTGATTGGATTCCTTGAATATACTCCTAATCCCGATAAGAAAGCTACCACTTCATCATAGCCTTGAACTTTGGATTCATCATAATTTGCAAGCACATATTCAAGGGGTTCATTCTTTCTTATCAAATGGCTCACACTTTCCACTTCTTCATCTATAACATCCTCAATTGATACCACATGGATATTGCTTGGTTGTTTCATGGATTTGAAAATATTGAAGGTTACCTCATCATTGTTCACCCTAAACTTCAATTTCCCGCTTTAGACATCCACCAATGCCCTCCCGGTTGCTAAGTATGGTCTTCCCAAAATAATGGGGATTTCAGCATCGATCACAAACTCAGTCGAAAAGATGAACTGATCTACTTTTACCAAGATGTCATAGAGTATCCCCACTGGATGCTTGATTGTTTGATCTGCCATAAGGAGTCTCATTGTGGTTGTCTTTAGTTCACCCAAATCCAGCTAATTGTATATTGCATATGGCATCAAGTTGATGCTTGCTTCTAAATCACACAAAGCTTTAGCGAATTAGAGCATACCAATGGTGCACGGGATGGTGAATGCCTCAGGATCTTCTCTCTTAGTAATTAAATCTTTTGTCATAATTGCGCTGCAACTATGGGGTACTTCAATAGTTTCATAGTCCAAGCTCCTTTTCTTTGTAGATAGCTCTTTCATGAATTTGGCGTATCCCGGCATTTCCAACAATGCTTCCACCAGAGCGAGGTTAATAGATAATTTCTTGAACACTGACAAGAACTTTTGAACTTCTCGTCTTCATTCTTATTTTTCAAGCATTGGGGATATGGTGGAGGTATCTTGCGTAAAGGGTGCATGACTTTTGGAACATGAACCTATTGCTCCGCTTCCTCCTGTGGTTCATTGGCAAGGTTTTGTTGAATATATTATGCTTGTTCCTCTATACCTTGACTCTCTTCATGCTCTTGAGGATCCTCATCTTCCATCACATTCGCTATTGCCACCTTTCCGCTATGTGTAACTACAACTAGCTCTCTTTTAATATCTTCCATCTGTGTTTTGGACGTTAATTAAGCTGATAATAGACTCAATTGACCTACAAGCATTTTGATGGCATTAGCATGAGAATTCACTTTACTGTTCAATGGTGAAAAGTCATCTTTCATCCCTTTTAGTAAATCATCAGAGCCCTCAACTTTATCGAGTATTCGTGACGATAAATCATTTGCCCGAGGACTACCTGCACTCCCTTTAGATTTTGAGCTTTCACTCAAGTGAGTATGGTGCTCCTCATGATCATCTTTCCCAGCCCAATCTTGCCAATATCTCCTTGGTTCTTCACCCCCTATAATAGTTCCAACCTTGATTTCTACCCCGCTGTTGATAGCATGGGTGGAAACCCTCCTCGTATCTTCTGGAGTTCTAACCTTGATTTTCCCCTGGTGTTGAGTAACCGGAAGAAGAACCGCCCTCAACTCGAGATACTCCATATGTCCCCTTCATGTGTTCTTGTAGAATTTCCATTTGAGACAACATCTTTTTGATGTTTTCATCCCTCTTCCTTTCCTTATCGAGTTGTTCTTGTGTTAATCTGAAGAACAATGGGGAAACTTGATCATCTTTGGTGTACCATGCCTGGTTTACTTTAGTCATGCCATCTAGGAGAAATGAGGCTACTTCAAATGATTGTAACATTATTCCTCCTTGTACCAATTGATCAACTATCCATTTATTAACCAAGTCCAGACTATGGTAAAAGTATTCGGGCAACAATTCACCTAGTAGTCCATGCGTTGGGCACTTACGCAAAAATCTCTTGAAACTTGTCCATGATTCGTGAATTGGTTCACCCCCCCTTTGCTTAAAATTTTGAATGTTGTCCCTCAGTTTCATCATTCTTGATGGAGGAAAGAATCATTCGTGAAAGGCCATAAACAACTCCTCCCATGATTTGATGGAGTTGTTTGGAAGCTCGGCCAACCATTTAGTAGCTCCCTCGGTCAATGAAAATGGAAATAAGCGAAGCCTTATGGATTCTTGAGATAGCTTCTTGAACGATAAAGGGGTGCACACTTCCACAAAGCTTCGTATGTGTTCGTGAGAATCTTCATACTCTAACCCTCCGAATAAACCTCTTGAATGTATGAGCTGGAGTGTTGCGCTAGTAACTTCAAAGATTGCATTTCCGTCAGCTTCTGGCATCCAAATTGCACCCATGTAGGTAGGGTTATAAACACTATTAACATCATTGATGTCATCTCGATGAAGAGCACCACCTGCTGAATGACCCATTTGTCAGCTATTCTCCTCGTTTGCACTCATATGTCCTGTTGTGACACACAAATACTCAAAACAAAACTGAAAATTAAGTGAGTAAACTAAGATAAAGAAGAACATTTTTTTTACTAAACTAAGAATTCTCAAATAACACCACTCCCCGGCAGCGGTGCCCTTTTTATGTTTACGTAATCAAGAAACAACTTCCAATGCAAGTGTCTACAATCATATAATAGTAAAATAACCTAACCAAGGGTTGGGGTCGAGTTCCAAGGGAGTGGGCTTGAGAATTAATAGAAAAATAAAATTAAGTTCTAATTAGTCATAGCTAAAAACATTATCTAATGTAAATATGTTAAATATAAGGGGTGACACACACGACAATTATCAATGGGGGTTTGTGACAAATAAGTGAAAACAATAAAAATGCAAAGAGTACTAATCAAGGATATGGGATTCTTAGGATGTGATAGGAATACGGGATAAACTAAACGATTGGGTACATTATTTTGATAATAAATCCATTGAATATTTGTGACTAGGCTAGACTATAGTGGGAGTAAATTCTCTCTCAAGCAAATTACCCCGAATCGAATGGGTTCCACTTGCCGCATGAAGAACAGCCTCCGCCTTTGCCCACTCACTCTCTTGAGCTGAACCTCATGTTGACCCAATCCCACCGGCCATCAATTTAGTAGTCTTAGTTTTACGACCTCTCTCTCGAGCAAGCCAAAAACACAAAGGTGAAATCGTATTTGCAACTACAATTTCATTAAGTTCCACCACAACTACTAAATGAAATCACATTTACACAACAAATAAACCATCGATAAGCAAGACACAATAGATAATCTAACCCATATTCACAAAATCACACACCAAGAATTAGGGTTTTTGCTAGACATGTCTCTTTTACACACCAAACGAGATTGCTACTCACCGTCATTTTTTTCATTTTTCGCTTCAGCTTTCTGTAACTTTCGGCGGTTTGATAGCCTATATAGTGTGTCGCCGAATGATTTCGGCAATCTCCAAGTTTTTATTCTCCTTACTCTTTTTTATTGGCACTTTTGGAACATCTAGGCAAGCTGATGGTCACATTGGCGTATCACCAAACAGGTTAGGCGAGTATCAGGTTATGTTTTCCTCTCTCTTTCAGCTGCTAGTTACTTGTTGGCTTGATAGTGTCCATGTTTTGCCTGTAACTTTAAATACCTGAAACTCAAGGTTGTTCATCAGTTATTGAGACAAATCATTTATTTGAGAACATTAATTCTATCAAAATATAGCCCTAAATGAGTCCAAGTTGACGACTCATCAATGTTCCTCTTAATTTTCATCTTCTATTCTCTCATGGTCACTTTGTCCAACCCACTCTTGATAGTATCGTCTCCGCTCTTCTTCTTTGTGAGTGTTCCAAACTTGATTCCCACCTTGCTTTAAGAAGCTTGGATGGAAATCATCCTCATCCTTATAAAATTTCCAACCTTGATTCTCAACCGGGTCTGAGTAGCACGAGTGAGAACCCTCCTCAACTCTAAACAATCTCATTTCTTCTTTTGGCTTGCCCAAATTTTCTATCACTTGTTTTTGTAGCAACTTCGTTTTGGATAACATCTTATGTATGTTCTCATCCCTTTCTTTTTCCTAATCAAGTTTTTCTTGCGTCATCCCAAAACAAAATGGTGAAACTTGGTCTTCTTTAGTGTACTATGCTTGATTTATTTTCTTCATGTCATCAAAAAGAGCCGAAGCCACCTCAAACGATTGAACATTATTCCTCCTTGCGTCAATTGATCAACTACTCCTTTATTTACAGATTCAAGACTTCTATAGAAGTATTGTAGCATCACGTTGTTTGGAAGCCCGTGAGTCGGGCATTGAAGTAATATCTTCTTAAACCTCAGCCACGTTTCGTGGATTGGTTGACCTTCCAATCACTTGAAACCTTGAATGTTTTCTCTGAGTATCATCATCCTCGATGGGGGAAAGAATCACATATTGAACATCGTGGTAAGCTCATCCCAAGAGGTGATAGAATTCTTTGGTAGATCAGCCAACCATTTGCTAGCTTCACCCGTCAAAGATAATAGGAACAACCTGAGACAGACTGAATCTTGTGACACATTCTTGAATGAGAATGGGTCACAAATATCCATGAAATTCCACATATGCACATGCGGGTCCTCATGAGCCAATCCTCCATAAAGTCCTTCCACTTGAAGAAGATGAAGTATTGCGCTAGTAACATGGAATATAGCATTCCCTTTGGTTGATGGTAGATAGATTTGCACCAATTCCACTTAATTGGATTAGGTCATTTACACTATTAAGATTGTCAATATTGCTTCGGTGCCCTACTTGGATAGCATTACTTCATGCCTCACTCATTTCGTCTTCTGTTCAACAAACCAACACAAACAGAAAACAAATTCAATCAATTTAACTACAGGCAACAGAAGCACATATTAAACTTTAATAACAGAATTCTAAACAACATCACTCCCCGGCAGCGGTGCCATTTTGATTAACGTTGCAACTACACCTCATCTGATACTAGGTGTAGACGATGGTTAAGTAGTATAAACCCAAAAAGAGAGTTAGGGTCGATCCCACAAGGAGCAGTTCTATTTTGAATTCAAGTATGAAGTTAGAATAGTGATTTCTGTAGCTGAAGGAATAGATATTAGCGGAAACTATTAATAAAATTAGAAAGGTGACAACAATTCAGGGTAAGGGGTTTTAGATCAGAAAGCAACCTCAACAGTTAATTAAAAGTAATCAAATAGTAGAACAATATTTGGGGGATTGACCGACCAATTCCTAAACTCAACTCAATGGGTGTTAATTGATAACCAATAGTACTAACTCTTTGTGGATAAGATGAACTTTAGATGAGGTACTTTTCTCTCGAACAACTAGCTCATCCCAATTGTGTTCTCTCGAACCTTAATGTGCTAAACAAAGAGACTAGCCCACAACCTCACTACATCCACTCTTTCGAGCTGAATACATAGAATGAATCTTACAATTCACTTCTCGAGCTGAACCCACCATGACCCAATGACTACGAGTGCCAACTTATCACATTGGTTTTACACTTATTTCTCAAGAAAGCATAAAACACTAAATCATACTGAAATAGCATACAACAGAGCAATTAAACCACAACAATAAGTCAGACCAACTTCGAATTGGCACTAAAATTGATAATAACTAACACCCATTAAGCCAAATTCAACAATTAATCACATTGTCAAACCCCCGAGATTGGGGTTTTAGCTAATCATCATAGAAGAAGAAAATTTAGTACCTAATACATGCTCCATAGCTGGGTATTTATTTTCGAAGTTCTAAGATGAATAAAACTTCATCTATTACAAAACACAATTGAAATGAATAACCAAAATTGCTAAAAATCAACAAGAATAGCATTTTTTTCTCTCTATTTCGTTCCACAATGACTGACTTCTTTCTCTCTCTTCCAAAATCAATTTATAATGATCTGAGATTTGGCTTTTTGGGGCTGATCGGCGAGGAAAGTCAGGCTTCGCCGCCGACCAGTTGGCCATTCACCGGTCGTTCTTGTCCATCGCCTTCTTTCTTCACTATTTCATCCATCATGTACTGTAACTTTAGGCGGTCTGGATCGGGATCTCCGATCTCTTCCTCGATCCTCCCTTTAGTCCTTTGGGTCGCCAATTTAATTCCATCTTTGTCTCATTCAGTGCATTCGGTGGTACAATCTTGTTTCACCAATCAATTCGATGATTCACCGATGTAGAACACAATTCGCCCAAATTTATCTCATTTCAGGCACAATGTACTGTAAAGTTAGGTGGTCTAGGGATAATTCAAAGATTTGCCGAGTGCTCTTGGCAATCGCCAGGCTTGCCGTTCTCCTGTTCTTCAGCTTGTTTTGTTCCTTTTTGCCTGTTAGTGTCCTTGCTTTGCTCCTCTATCCACATACCTAAAAATCAAGGTTTACACATCAGTTCATAGCATAAATTAGACATTTGAGGACACTAAATCCATCAAGACAAAACTCTAAATGAGTCCAAATCTCGTACTCATCAGTCCACGCCCCATGGGTGGTGGCCGTAGGTCAAGCCCTAAAATTTAACTCTTTGAACCCTAATCCATGCTTCACCAGCATAGGCCGTGTGTCCAACCACGGTCCGTTAGTGAGGGTCGTGGATGGGGCCTAGGACCTGGTTTTGAGGGTTAATTTTAGGGGCACATAGCAGTTTTCTGATTTTAATTAATATTAAGTGTTGTCGTTTTATCCTAATTTAGACCACCTATATAAGTATTTTAGACCACTAAATTAATTCATTCACCTCATTATTTATAAAACCTAAACCTATTCCCAAAACTTCATCCTCTCCAAATATTCTCTCTCTAGAAATTCAAGGAAGAAGAAGAAGGAAGTTGGAGCTTTGGTTCAAGGTGCAAGGTTTTCTACTCAAATTCATTGGTTTTCATTGCTAAGGTATGGTAGCTCTTCATTCATGTATAGAATTCATCCATGGAGCCCCTTCAAAAGCCCAGTTTCAAAGATAGAAATGCCCCAAAAGTTAGGGTTTGATTCCAAAGTCGTGGGTTCCTTTGAAAAATAATTCTAATGCTTGAATTACTTTATATATTGATTGAATTGATGATTTATTATGGTTTTTATGTTGAAATCACAAAGAACATGAAATCCATATATTCCCAAATTATGATCTTGTGATATGGGTGTGTTGATGAAAGAAGGATATTATGAGATTATGCTTGTAGTAATTAGGTTACTTGAATTATGTTAATATCCATGTCTAATGTAGTGAATTCTAGATGTATTGATTTGATATGAGCTTTGATCCTTAAAAGTGCAAATTATGATATTATGCATGTTTTTTGAAGTTTTTGTATATGCTTTAAGAACACTTTGAGAGTGAAGTGTCTATGATTATGATCTAGTTGTTGTGTTATTGCAAGGTCATTCTCATATACACACTTATACATTAATATGATATAATGTGAATGGTTTTCTCACAATATGAAGATTCTAAGGTTGAAAGGCTTTCTCACATATTGAATCTATATGTAGACATAGACGGTGAAAGGTTATTCTCACACATGCTCTAATGAGATATCTTAATGAATCAAGTTATGACTTAATATGTATTCCGTGGGAAGTAATGCTTAGCACCGAGTGGTTATTGAATATGAGATAATAGCTTTTACACTAGTTCAGTCCGACTTCCAAATTGGATCCTTTTACACTAGTTGAGTCCGGGTTCCCAAAGTATGTTTCATGAGATAGAGACCTTATACCTTAGTTGAGTCAGGGTTTCTAGTAGAAATCTCCTTATCCCATAAACTATGTGCCCCCATAGGTTATTTAGCTAGTGGATCCACCTAAGTTAAGAATATGGTTCTACCTTAGGCAAGTAGGACAACCCTTTTTTGGTGTGGGTAACACCAGGGGTCCATGTATAGCTCACATGGTGTCATGTTGGTTAAGGCTTATTCCCACAACAACAAGAACAAGAATATGAGTTATGAACTATGGTTACTCAAGAAGCTTTACTTAAAATGGGTGAGAATTATGGGGTCTTCTTCATGCATTGCACAAGTACGCTTTGAGGGTATTTATGAAGTGTTTCTCTTATGATATGATGATCAATGTATTGATAATGTTTATGACTTATGTTGTCTCACTATCTTCATAAAGATGTTTTAACTTAGTAAATTGCGTGCATTCAAATGAAATGTCCCTTTTAGCATGTTTTCAATGTTTTTATGCATGGCTATCATGCTTACTGCATTTTTGTACTAATGCCTACTTTTCCTACATTTTTCCCAAGTGTAGGGTCTGTCTCTCAAGGTGATCATTCTTGTGGCTAAAGGTTGGACATTGCTATCTTCTGAGCTTGTTGGTGAGTCTTCATGGTTTGAGGATGACTTTTTCTCATGATTTATTTTCCTTTATTGTATTTCCTTTTCGGATTGTGTTGTAAGGTCTAGGCCCTTTCTCTTTTTGAATATTGTAATTGATGACTATATTGAGACAAGTCTAGACTTCCGCTTCACTTTATTAAACTTTTAAGATTTGAAATGTGTTTTACTCTTTATTGTTCTATTATTATGTTATGATATGCTAAGTGGATCACATGTAGCCTTTCTAGGTTCTATGTGCCTTGTTACATCTAGGGGGTACCCCTGGATCGTGACACCTATAAGGATATATCTAACCCCTAGAGTTTCCCTCACATGACATCAAACCCAACTATATCAATTCAACCCTAATATCATAGGATAGGCATGGGTTACATGTAATTTCATCCTAAATACATGCAATTCTTTCAATTCAATCATAAACAATCATAATCCACTCAATTGGATCAACATTCATCATAACCCACAACAATGGAAGAAACCCTAACTAAATTGGGGAAATTCTTCTTCAATTTGTGGAATTCTAGGGAATCCATTGGAGGAAGGATCCCATGGATGAAAATCCATCATACCATAGTCACAATGCCCACAAAAGCTTGAAGATTGGAAGACTTGATCTTTACCTAGCTTCAATATCCTTCTTCTTCTTCTATCTTCAAGAGAGAGAATTTTTTAGAGGAGTTTTGGATTTTCTTTTGAGATTTGAGAAAATGACTTAATTGGGGGAGGGGTAGTGGGGTTTAGGGGTTAAAAATACTTATATAGGTGGTCTATGTCTAGGAAAAACGACACCACTTCAATTAAATTTAAACAAGAAAAGACCCTTAAGTCCCTAAAATAATTTCCCTGACATGACCCATAAGACCATGACCTACGGACCGTGGATGGACCAATGGTCCATCCTGGTCAATCGTGGATCATGGTTGGAGACTTTTGTCCAATCCATGACTACCCCATCCACGGACCGTGGACCCACCCATGGGGCGTGGTCCTAGCCGTGTTTCACTGGCTCAAGTAGGTTTCCCTGGGGATTTTTTGTGGGCTCTAGGTTAAACTTCCTGTGAGGTGGTACCTTGGAGTCCTACCGTGCCAAACCCTTTATTTAGGTTTGGGGTGTTACAATATCTCCCTCTTGGGATCATTCGTCCTCGAATGAGATCCTAAGCACATTTCTAGACCCAAGACTCAAGACTAGCAGCCCATCATGCATGCAACCTATCCAGATGCACACAACTAAGGAGGAAACAACAACTCCTAGTTAAATCTATTCAATGCACCTTTACATCTAACAACCCAAAATGCATGAAATTTCCACATTTCTTACTTCAAGGAGGAACTTGCAATCTCTAAACTTTAAAAGAATAATCAACACATTCTCATGGAGCTCATATGCAATTCAATCTTAGAAGCGCAAATCCGGGGGATGGGATCTCACTCTAACTCAAGGCATGTTCTACTACTCATTTCTTTCACAACTTAAGTAATTCATGAACATGCATAATCATAAGGAAATTATGGAAACACATAAAATACACATGACTTCAAACATAAACAAATCAAGAGGAACTCATTACCTCAAGCTAGAATAGGAGGAAAAAGATGAGGATATCAGGACTTCATATTAGCCTCGGCCTCCCAAGTAGCACCCTCAACAAAGTGGTTTCTCCATAAAACCTTACGGAAGCTATTTCCTTGTTCCTCAATCTCCTAGCTTGCCGGTCTAGAATCTCAACCGGAACTTCTTCATAAGAGAAATTTTCATCAACTCCCAACCCTTCAAGGAAAACTATAGATTTTGGATATCCAACACACTTTTTAGGCATAGAGACATAAAAAAGCAATTGCATCGATGCCAACTCATTTGGAAAATCAAGTGCATACGCAACCTTACCAACACGTCTAAAGATTTGATACAGACTCACGTACTGGGGACTAAGATTCCCCTTCTTGCCAAATCTCATCATACCCTTCATGGGTGAGATTTTCAAATAGACCTAATCATTAACCTCAAACTCAAGGTCTCTCCTTCTTACATCAGCATAGGACTTTTGTCGGCTTTGGGCGGTTCCCAATCTCTCTCTAATGAGCCAGACTTTCTCCATAGCCTGTTGAACTGATTAGGGTCCAATCAAAGCAATTTAACCCATTTAAAACCATCCTATAGGAGATCTACACCACCTCCCATAAAGAGCTTCAAAGGGGGCCATACCAATACTAGAATGGTAGCTATTATTATAAGTGAACTCTATCAACGACAAACGATCATCCCAACTTCCATTGAAATTGATGACACATTCTCTCAACATATCCTCCAAAGTTTGGATCATTCTCTCTGCTTGCCCATCGGTTTGTGGGTGAAAAGTTGTGCTTAGCTTAACCCTAGTGTGAAGACCCTTTTGGAAGGATTTCCTAAACTCAGAAGTAAACTGAGTACCTATATCAGAGATAATAGACAAGGGCACACAATTTCTTTTTTAAAATAAAAGAGTTGAGTTTAGAAGAGGACTCCCTTCGGACAATCAGATTTAAGTGATGTGACATAAGAGCTTTATGGAGTGAGTCTTAACTAAATTCATATTTATTGAATTTAAATAATTAACCCAATTATATTAATGTATATTATTTATTTGGACTAATATATTAATGAATTTAAAATCATTTTGTAAATTTATTTTTTAATAAATTTGAAATGATTACAAAGGGACCTGATCAGATGTGGTAATGCTACTCTTGTACAAGAAAAGGACAGCTGGAAAAAGTACTCTGCACACCCTGCCATCAGTAGAAGGTGGTGCACGTCTGGTGCAGAGTGGTAGGGTCATCAACCAATATCGTTGATTTTAGGATTTTGTGTCCATCATATATAAGCTTCATATCATTGGGCATAGCCTAGTTTTTGCAATTCTGAATGTTTGAAAGAGCAAAAGCCATTCTTTAGAAATATTCTCCTCAAGAACAACAAGGGACCTGATAGAGTTTTCATTGTTCTTAGTTGGTGTAGGTTTATATTTTTGTGCTTATTCTTGTAAATCTATTCCTACGTTATAAAGGAATCATATTAGTTGGTGTCTTCAACATTGATTATGGGTTGTATCTAAAGTTAGCTATAGTGAGTTAGTGAAGTTTAAATCGATTTGTGCTAGTTGTTTAGTGGGCAACAAAGTTTGTTCATAACAAAGTTGTTACAGTGACTCAAGCTTGAATAGGAGGAAAAATATGAGGATATCGTGACTTCATATCGTCCTTGGCCTCCCAAGTCGCACCCTCAACTAAGTAGTTTCTCCACAAAACCTTCACAATAGCTATTTCCTTGTTCCTCAATCTCTTGAATTGCCGGTCTACAATCTCAACCGAAACTTCTTCATAAGAGAGATTTTCATCAAATCCCAACCCTTCAAGGGAAACTATAGATGTTGGATCTCCAACACACTTTTTAAGCATAGAGACATGAAAAACCAAATGCATCAATGCCAACTCATTTAGAAAATCATGTTCATATGCAACCTTACCAACACGTCTCAAGATTTGATATGGGCTCACGCATCGGGGACTAAGCTTCCCCTTCTTGCCAAATCTCATTATACCCTTCATGGGTGAGATTTTCAAATAGACCCAATCATTAACCTCAAACTCAAGGTCTCTCCTTCTAACATCAGCGTAGGACTTTTGTCGGCTTTGGGCGATTCCCAACCTCTCTTTAATGAGCCAGACTTTCTCCATAGCCTCTTGAACTGATTCGGGTCCAATCAAAGCAATTTCACCCACTTCAAACCACCCTATAGGATATCTACACCTCCTCCCATAAAAAGCGTCATAGTGGGCCATACCAATAAAGCATCATAGTGGGCCATACCAATACTAGAATGGTAGCTATTATTATAAGCGAACTCTATTAACAGCAAGTGATCATCCCAACTTCCCTTGAAATTAATGACATATGCTCTCAACATATCCTCTAAAGTTTGGATCATTCGCGATCCTTGCCCATCGGTTTGTGGGAAAAAAATTGTGCTAAGCTTAACCTTATTGTCAAGACCCTTTTGGAAGGATTTCCAAAATTGACAAGTAAACTGAGTACCTGTATCAGAGATAATAGAAAAGGGCACACCATTTCTATTTTAAAATAAAAGAGTTGTGTTTAGAAGAGGGATCCCTACGGACAATCAGATTGAAGTGATGTGACATATGAGCTTTATGGAGTGGGCTTTAACTAAATTCATATATATTGAATTTAAATAATGAACCCAATTATATTAATCCATAATATTTATTTGGACTAATATATTCATGAATTTAAAATCATTTTAAATTTTTTTTTTAGATAAATTTTAAATGATTACAAAGGGACCTGATCGCATGTGTTTATTTTTCTCTTGTACAAGAAAAGGGCAACTAGGAAAAGCACTTTGCACACCCTGCCATCTATAGAAGGTGGTGCACGTCTAGTGCAGAGTGGCAGGGTCGTCAACCAATAACATTGATTCTAGGGATTTGTGTCCGTCAATTATAAGCGTCATATCAATAGACATAGCCTAGCTTTTCCAATTCTGAATGTTTGGAAAGAGCAAAAGCCATTCTCTAGAAATATTCTCCTCAAGATCAACAAATAACCTTATAGAGTCGTCATTGTTCTTAGTTAATGTAGGTTTATATTTTTTATCTTATTCTTGTAAATATATTCTTATGTTATAAAGGAATCAGATCAGTTTTTGTCTTCAACATTGATTCTGGGTTGTAGCTAGAGTTATCTATGGTGAGTTAGTGAAGTCTAAATCAATTAGTGCTAGTTGATTTAATGGTAAACAGAGTTGTTGATTTGAAGCTTGTTTGTAACAAAGTTGTTACAGTGAGGGGAAATGGATCTCACTCCAAGTCAATGCATGTTCTACGATTCATCTCATGAAGTTTATACGCAACTCATTCGCATAAGTAATTTCTTTCACAACTTAAGTATTTCATGAACATCCATAATCATAAGGAAATCATGGAAACACATAAAACACACATGACTTCAAACATAAACAAACCAAGAGGAACTCATTACCTCAAGCTAGACTAGGAGGAAAAAATTGAGGATATCGTGACTTCATATCGGTTTGGCCTCCTAAGTGGCACCCTCAACTAAGTGGTTTCTCCACAAAACCTTCACAGAAGCTATTTTCTTATTCCTCAATCTCTTAACTTGTTGGTCTAGAATCTCAACTGGGACTTCTTCAAAAGAGAGATTTTCATCAACTCCCAACCCTTCAAGGGAAACTATAGATGTTGGATATCCGACACACTTTTTAAGCATAGAGATATGACAAACCAAAAGTATCGATGCCAACTCATTTGGAAAATCAAGTACATACGCAACCTTACCAACATGTCTCAAGATTTGACACAGGCCCATGTATCAGGGACTAGCCTTCCCCTTCTTGCAAAATCTCATCATACCCTTCATGGGTGAGATTTTCAAATAGACCCAATCATTAACCTCAAACTCAAGGTCTCTCCTTCTAACATCAGCATAGGACTTTTGTCAACTTTGGGTGGTTCCCAACCTCTCTCTAATGAGCCAGACTTTCTCCATAGCCTCTTGACTACTTCAGGTCCAATCAAATACATTTAACGCACTTTAAACCACCCTATATGAGATCTCTACACCTCCTCCCATAAAAATCTTAAAAGGGGGCCATAGCAATATTATAATGGTAGCTATTATTATAACCGAACTCTAACAACTACAAGTGATCATCCCAAGTTCCCATGAAATCGATGACACTTGTTCTCAACATTTCCTCTAAAGTTTGGATCATTTGCTCTGCTTGCCTATCGGTTTATGGGTGAAAAGTTGTGCTCAACTTAACCTTAGTGTAAAGACACTTTTGGAAGGACTTCCAAAACTGAAAAATAAACTCAGTACCTGTATTTGAGATAGTAGAAAAGGGCACACCATTTCTGTTTTAAAACAACAAAGTTGTGTTTAGAAAAGGGCTCCCTTCGGACAATCAGATTTAAGTGACGTGACTTATGGGTTTTATGGAGTGTGTTTCAACTAAATTCATATTTATTGAATTTAAATAATTAAGCCAGTTATATTAATACATAATATTTATCTAGACTAATATATTCATGAATTTAAAATCATTTTGTAAATTTATTTTTTAATAAATTTTAAATGATTACAAAGGGACATGATCCCACGTGTTAATGCTGCTCTTGTACGAGAAAAGGGCAGCTGGAAAAAGTACTCTGCACACCCTGCCATCTGTAGAAGGTGGTGTACGTCTGGTGAAGAGTGGCAGGGTCGTCAACCAATAGCATTGCTTCTAGGATTTTGTGTCCATCATATATAAGCTTTATAATGGAGATAGCCTACTTTTTGCAATTCTGAATGTTTGGAAAGAGCAAAAGCCATTCTCTAGAAATATTCTCTTCAAGAACAACAAGGGACCTGATAGAGTAGTCTGTCTTCTTAATTGTTGTAGGTTTATATTTTTGTGCTTATTCTTGTAAATATACTCCTATGTTATAAAGGAATCAGATCAGTTTCTGTCTTCAACATTGATTCTGTGTTGTAGCTAGAGTTAGTGAAGTCCAAATCAATTACTTCTAGTTGATTTAGTGGGCAATAAAGTTGTTTCTTTGAAGCTTGTTCGTAACAAAGTTGTTATAGTGAGGGGAAAGGGATTGAGAGTTAAATTCCAAGATTGCAAAAGCTTGTAATCTAAATATTTGCTCTGTTTGAGTGAAATGGAGTTAAGTTGAAATCCTATGAGATAGGTCATTATTTTCTCCCCCTTGAGCAAGGGGGTTTCCACGTAAACTACTTGTGTCATTTATTCTAACGCATTTATCTCATTTACGATTCTTATTAAGTCAAGGGACCTTGTCTGTTGATATATAGTGGACGCATACATGATTAATAACATTTTGGAGATACTTCATCCAATACTAAGCATCAACGATCGTTAGTTAGTAATATAACCCAAATAAGTGAGTTGGGGTCAAATCCCACAGGGAGTGGTACGTACTTCAGAATCAATAGATAAACGTGAATACGTTCAAGCCAATCATAGGTAAAAACATTTACGAATAAAAGCATGGTTCAAGTTTGGGGTGACACAATTGTCAAATATCAGGTGTGTTAGTGTGTAATTATCAACTACAAGAGCAAGTAATATGAAAATAACAAATAGGGAGACGGGATTATTGAGATGTGATTGGATTATGGCCTAAGGTAGACAAATGGGAGATTGCAATCAATAGTGAATAGTTGTAAATTAGTGAATAAGCTAGACTTTATACGCCCGTGAGAGGGAATGTACCGGTCTTTCTCTTTGTCCGATGCTTCCAATTTCAGGATCTTTTTGGCCACTAGATCCAGCTGAGTCAACAGTGTGGCCAAAATCTGGTCCTTCTCAGTCTCCTTGTTGGTCTTGGCCATGTGATCAAGGAGTTGGGCTACTAGTGTATAGGGTATTCGTGAGAGACCCTCCAGAGACATTTGGTCAGCCACTCCTCTGTTTTCTGGACCAAGATCTCTATAGAAGCAGTTCAATAGCATGTTATCTGAGATTCCATGAGTTGGGCACTACATCAATAATGACTTAAATCTCAGCCACAACTCATGGATTGACTCACCCTTTATTTGCCTGAAACTTAGGATGTCATCCTTAAGAATCATCATTATCAAAGGAGAGAGGTCTATTTGGTCACCATTGCTACAAAACATGCTCTTTTATTCTGCCCAAGAAGCTACACAAAAACCAAAACTAAAAATTAAGTAAGTTCAACTATAACTAACAAGAACAAAATCTAACTTAATTAAATATTCTCAAGTAACACCACTCCATAGCAGTGGCGCCATTTTGATTAATAATGTTTCAAAGCACTTCATCCAATACTAAGCGTCAATGATCATTAGTTAGTAATATAACCCAACTAATTGAGATAGGGTCGAATCCCACAGGGAGTGGTACGTACTTGAGAATCAATAGAAAAGCATGAATATGTTCAAGTCAATCATAGATTAAAACATTTACGAATAAAAGCATGGTTCAAGTTTGGGGTGACACAAGTGTCAAATATCAATGGGGTTTGTGTGTAATTATAAACTACAACATCAAGTATACGAAAATAACAAATAGGGAGATGGGATTCTTGGGATATGATTGGATTATGGCCTAAGGTAGACAAATGAGTAATTGCAATCAATAGTGAATATCTATAATTCAGTGAATAATCTAGACTTTAGTGGGGATAAACTTTCTCTGAAACAATTTACCCCAAATCAAATTGGTTTCTCTCGAACACCAATAAGCAACAATTAAGAACAACCTTCGCTTTAGTCCACTTACTCTATCGAGCTAAATGTGTGGAAGAGGGTTTAGGATTCACTCTCTTGAGCTGAACCATGACAACCCAATACCACAGACCATCAAATCACTAATCTTAGTTTTAAAACCTCTTCCCCGAGCAAGGCAAAAATACGAAGGTAGAGTTGCATTTGCAACTACAACCCTTTAGATTAAGCCACAATTACTTAATAAAATCACTTTTAAACAGCATTTACACTATCAATTGAAAATACCCGATAGCTAAATCAACCCATAATCACACCCTAAGAATTGGGGTTTTAGCTAGACATCATAAAAAGATAAAAATCATTACCAAATTGTGTTTTCATCAACTGAGTAAGATTAATTTCATCTTTACAAAGGTCTAAGATGATGAATCTTCAACACCCCACTTCCAATTTCTCAGAAATGGAAATCTTCAAATCTTCAAAGATAAGGAAATATTGTCTCTCTATTCTTAGTTCTAAACTTCAAAACTAAATAATAATGAAACTTAGACAAAAATCTAATGGAAAATGATACTAAGCTAAAAATTCAAACATGTATTTATAGTCGCCAAAAAAATGTGTTGCGAAGGACCATTCGGCGCAATAAGTCGGGATCCTCGATCCACTCGGCGATCCACCCTTTGGTCAATTCCATCTCCTTTTTGCTTTGGCCTTTAGAATCTCCAAGTTTTTTAACTTTGGGCGATATAGCACTGCATCGTGGACCCGTCCGGCGAATCGCCAACTACTCCTTTTTATCGCCAACTAATTTTCTACTTCAAGGATTGACACACTAGAACATTAGGCATGACCATAGCCATTCAGCAACTTGCCCAATGGTTTAGACGATCCTCAGGCCTTCTTTTCTTCATTTTTTTAGTTGCGTTGTTCCTTTATGCTCATTAGTGTCCATGCTTTGTTCCTCAACCCAAATACTTGAAATTCAAGAATTTACATCATTTATTGGCACAAAATATGCATATAAGGACACTAAATCTATGGAAATAAGCCCTAAATGAGTCCAAATCGTGGACTCATCAATACATTTTATCAATTGGTATCAGAGCCTGTGCTCTCTAATTGGTTAACACCAAGAGAAAATCATGTGGAAGAATGGCTGCTCCACTAAATTTGGAGGAAGGACAGTCATATACTAGGCCACCTCATTTCAATGGTCAGTTTTAAAGTTGGTGGAAAACTAGAATGCATGATTTTCTTATGGCTGAAAATTGTGAGTTATGTGATATTGTAGTTGATGATCCCTATGTTCCTACAGCGGAATTGAAGGAAGGAAACATTACTAGAGTTATTCCCAAAACTCTACAACAATACACTGACGCTGATAAAAAAAAATTGAGAAAAACTACAAAGCAATGAGATTATTGGTGTGTGGTATAGGAGCTGAGGAATACAATCAAATTTTCGCATGTGAATCAGCTAAAGAAATGTGGGACTATCTCAGAACTGCTCATAATGGGACTGAGCAAGTAGAGAAATCAAAGATGGACATGCTTATTACTCAGTATGAAAACTTCACGATAAAGTAGGGAGAAACTACTGATGATATGCACACCACATTCTCGTCTACCACAAATGAGCTACGTTGCCTGTGAGTATCCATTCATCCAAGTAAACAAGTCTGGAAGATACATAGAATTCTTCCTAAGTCATGGGCAAGTAAAGTTGATGTTATTATTGAAGCGAAGGACCTAAAAGTGTTGACAATGGATGCTTTGATTAGAAATATTCAAACTCACGAGATCAACCAAAATCAGGAAACTTCAAAGAATGAGGTAAAGAGGGACAAGTCACTATAACTCAAAGTGACATCAAGTGAAGTGTCTGAAGAAGATGAAGACATGGCATATCTCACTAGAAGATTTCAGAAAATCATGAGGAAACATGGATGGTTCAGGAAGATTAGAAGCTCCAACAGGCTTGTTAATGCAAATTATTTGTGCCACAAGTGTGGAAAACCAGGACATTTTTTCAGAGATTGGCCTATGCACAAACTTGAATATAAAGAATATTTCAAGGCTGGAGAAGACAAAGACAAGAGAAGGGACCTGGTCCCTGATAAGAGAGGAAGAAAAGTTGTTGCTGACTCTGTTGTGAAGAAGGCCCTTACAGCCTAGGGGAATTCTTCAAGTGACTCAAAAGAGTCAGAACATGTTGAAGATGCCTCCATGCTTGCAGTGAAAGATGATTGATCAGTCCACAATTTGGACTCATTTAGGGCTTTATTTTGATAGATTTAGTGTCCTCAAATGCTTATTTTGTGCATATAACTGATGTAAATCCTTGATTTCCAGGTATTTGGATTGAGGAACAAAGCATGGACACTAATGAGAAAAAAGGAACAAGGCAGCTGAAAGAACGAAGAAAAGAAGGCCTGGTGATCCCCTAACCTAGTGGTCCAGTGTGCCAAGCTCTGAAAGAGAAAATCAAGTCAGCAATAGAATGGAGCAGTCGGCATATCACCGAACAGTTCCGTGATGCAGTTTTAGATTGCCCAAAGTTACAGAACTTGAGGATGCTGCAATCCAAGGCAAAAAGGCGATGGAACTGACCAAATGGTGGATCGGTGATCCCGACTTACTATGTTGATTGGTCCTTCGCAACATATTTTTGGCGACTATAAATACATTTTCGAATATTTAGTTTAGTATCATTTATCAGTTTTCATAATAGACAATCAGTTTTAGAAAGAACTCTGAGTTTGGAGACAATATTTTTCATTAGCTTTTAAGAATTGAATTTTTCCATTTTTGAGAAATTGGAAGTGGGTCTTTGAGATTCTTCAATTTGGACCTTTTTTAAAGACGAAATTAATCTTACCCAATTGATGGAAACACAATTTAGTAACGATTTTTATCTTTTTGTGATGTCTAGCTAAAACCCCAATTCTTGAGTGTGATTATGGGTTGAGTTAGTTGCTGGGTATTGTTAATCGATAGTTGAAATTTTGTTTAAATGTGATTTCAATTAGTAATTGTGGTTTAATTTAAAGGGTTGTAGTTGCAAATGCAACTCTACCTTCGTGTTTTTGCCTTGCTCGAGAGAGAGGTTTTAAAACCAAGATTACTGGATTGATAGTCTGTGGGTATTGGGTTGTCATGGGTATAGCTCGAGAGAGTGAATCCTAAACATTTTTCTACACATTCAACTTGAGAGACTGAATGGACTAAAGCGTAGGTTGTTCTTAATTTCTGCTTATTGGTATTTGAGAGAAACTAATTTGATTCGGGGTAAATTGTTCGAGAGAAAGTTTATCCCCACTAAATTCAAGCTTATTGACTAATTTATAGCTATTTACTATTAGTTGCAATTACCCATTTGTCTAACTGAGCCTATAATACAATCACATCCCAAGAACATGTCTCTTGACTTGTTAATTTGTTTTATTTGCTGATGTTGTAGTTTATAATTACAAAACCAAAACCCCCATATTTGACACTTGTGTCACCCTTAACTTGAATTATGTTTTTATTCGTAAATGTCTTTACCCATGATTGATTTGAATATATTTGTACTTGGCTCTTGATTCTTAAGCACGTACCACTCCCTGTGGGATTCGACCCTAACTCACTTAGTTGGGTTATAGTACTGACTAACGAACGTTGGCACTTAGAATTGGATGAAGTGTCCTGATACGTGAAATCAAAATGGTGCCACTATCGGGGAATGGTGTTGTTTAAGATTGTTTAGTTAAGTTATATTTCGTTCTTGTTAGTCATAGTTGAACTTACTTAATTTTAGTTTTTTTCCTTGTTTGTGTTTAGAAACAGGAAGTATGATTGTGAACGGCAACAATGGTAGCCAAGTAGGCCACCAAGATGACATCGGAAACCTTAACGATGTCAATGAGCCTAATGCTAATAACCCCCATCTTATGGGTTTTATTGGTGCCAGTTGCTTGCTTTCGGACAAAGGGAATGTGGTGTTCCACATCACAAGTACTATCTTGCAGCTCGTACAATTGAAGAGATTGTTCGGTGGCTTGGCTCATGAGGATCCCCATGAGCATATTAGATACTTCATGGATGTTTGCGGACCATTCTCCTTCAAGAACATATCCTAATAGTCGGACCAGTTGAGGTTGTTCCCATTCTCGTTGATGGGAGAAGTATGTAAGTGGTTGGCTGAATTGCCATGTGAATCAATCACTTCGTGGGAGGACTTGGTTAGCGCATTTCAAGTGCGATATTTCCCTACTTCGAAGATAATGACTCTTCGGGATAGCATTCACAGCTTCAAGCATCTAGAAGGCGAGCCAATTCATGAAACTTAGCTGCGATTCAAGAAGTTGGTGCTCCAATGCCCAACTCATAGCTTGCCTGATAATGTGTTACTGAAGTATTTTTACTGGAGCCTTGACTCGGTAAATAAGGGTGCTGCTGACTAACTTTCTCCTAGAGGTTTGATGCAGCAACCTTATGTGATAGCAGCTCAGCTCTTGGATGGCATGACCACAATCAACAAGGCGTGGTATACCCGTGAAGACCAGGTATCCCCTCTCACGTTTAAATTGACCAAGGAGCAGATGGAGAAAGACCAAGAGAGGGACCAGAACATGGCCAAGATCATGACACAACTTGACATTTTGTCCAAAAATGTCATGGGAGTTGGCGCTCGAGGTGTCAATGTCGTGGGTGTCGGGTGTGTCAATCCGGATGAGACCAAGTTTAAGGCTTTATATAATGAAGAGGTGAATTTGCTAGACAACTAAGGTGGTGGTTATCGTTCGAACTAGCCTAGGCAGGGGGTAACCAAGGTTGGAACAGGGATGAAGGTTGAAAGGATCGTGATCGAGAATGGAGGGATCGAAATCCCAATTGGAAGGATAGGGAGAAGGATATGTATGTGCCTCCACACGAGCATCAAAAGCCAAAAGATTCAGAAGGTGGCCGGTCTGAGGATATGTTTTTTCGTATCCCCAACAAAGTTGAAGGGTCAGACAATATTTTGAAAGAAATGAAAGAAGATATGTCGACCCTTAGCCAAACTGTTACCTCCCATTCACTATCGATCAAGCAGTTGGAGACCCAAATGGGTCATATCTCATCTCATTTAAACCCGAGACAGCAATGGGGTTTGCCTAGTGATACTATGGCTAACCCCAAGAATGAGGTTTGAGTGTAGACTTGTATTGTGCCGCGACGCTAACTAATGCGCTGCTTGGGAGGCAACCCAAGTGTATTTGCTTTCTTTTTTAGTTGAAATAATGATGTGTTGATTGTGCAGGTCAAAGTGTAGAAGGTATTTGAAAAGTTCAGGTTGGCAAGCTAAAAGTCTAGTCAGCGCATCGCCGAAGAGGTCGGCGAGCCCGACTTGGACCGCCCTTGGGCAAACATTTTTAAATTGGAGTATGTAAAACTCGGCGAGCTCAAGAGCGAATTGGTGAATGATCGACCAGGTCGTATATCATGATCTAGTCCGACGTTTGGACCCCCACATTAACTGGAGGTCCTGTAAAACTCTGGGAGGTAAATGCCCAATCGGCGTGTCGCCTAGTGGAGCGAGCAAAACTAATGAAGTCGAATTGGCAAGAACTGGACAGTTTTAAAGGCCAAAGGTTTAAACTTCCAACTCTTTCCCTTTCACTCATTTTTGAACTTCCCAAACTCACACCCACACTTTAGTATTCTATATTTTGCATTTTTATCACATTCATCGAATTTGTGTTCGGAATTGGATTACTTTGCCGCCTAGTGTTTCAAAGTATTTATTTGGCATCTAAGGTTGGATTTCTGAACTCCGAATCCAAATATAGAAATTTGTACTCAATTACAATGATTTTATCTTAGTAATGTGTGTTGGGCTGGGCCTCTCTGATCGTAATTATATATGTGTGTGCCTATGTTAATTTGTATATTTTACCCGTAATGCCTTTATCGTTGAATTCCCAAGTTTTTTGTGCTATAAAATAGGTTAAAATTGTTGGGTTGTTCTTGCATGTTTTTGGGTCTAGTCGGGTGAAGTCTAAGTAGCCCGCATTTGTGCCAAATGACGTATTTTGCCCAATGATGGAGTGATTAACGTCATTCATAAGGGCAAATATCATCAAATTTGGCCAAACCGAGAGAAGTTTGAGTATCCCAGTGGCATGGGTGTAATGGGGTTTTAGTTTAATTTGATGGGTGCATGTTTTGATTTTGTTTTCGGGGATTGCGGGGTTGAATATTAGGAGTTAGGTTGAAAGTAAGCATGTTGGGTCGTTTGACGAGCTGGGTCGAGCTCACCGAACCACTCGGTGGTACGCCGAAGTTCACCATATCTCCTGTAATTTCATGCTAAATGTGAAGTTTGGTTCTGTAACTTTCAGAGAGAAGCCTGAGGTCGAATGAATGCACTCGGCGACTCGTCAAAAGTCCTTCTTGATCACCCTTTGTCTACGCCCCTGACCCTTAATTGCACTGTAACTTTTGGAGGGATAGTTCTTGCTCGCCGAATGCTATAAGCGATTCGCCAAAATGCCTTCCCATCGCCAACATGCCAAATTATTCTGTGATTTTTGAGCCAATCCTTTTGGCGAGCCCAATCTAGCTCTCCAATGAGATTTGGCAACTCGCTGACTAGTTCGGCAAGTCTGTCTGAAACTACTTTTCTGTGCTTTTGCTTGAATTATTCTAACTCTTTTTGATGTTTTTGCAAACATGCCAATACCAAAGGATGTTGGTAGGTACATGCCGCCCTGCAAGAGGGCACAAGTGATAAAAATCAATGAGGATGTAATTGTATCAAAATCAAAGGTCACCAAAGTTCCCACAACTTATGGGAAAGGGAAGGCACCTGCGTCAACGGAGGCCAGCTCCGACAGTGACGGTATCTACGCCACTCACCTAGACACTTTTGAGAGTGAGGGTGAGCACTAGGAGCAGCAGGCTACAGCTTCAGAGCCTAAAGATGATGAACTGCTAGCAGCACTAATGGCTGAGCTGCGATCTAAAAGGATGAACGATCCGTCTAGGATCAGGCCTCCTCAGGCCACCACTACTCCTCCTCCAGCTCCAACACATGTCGTGGTGCTAGCACCACCAGTACATGCTCCTCCTCCCAAATCTATGAATAAACTAATGATGAGGGACATAGGACAATTATCGAGGAGAAGCGATTGTCTACTAATGGGGTCATTGACAGATACCCAGAGATTATGAGCTGCTTGAGGTCACATAAATTCCAGATCTTCACCAAGCCCTGTGGCCCGTACATTCCAAGCTGGGCTAGCGAGTTCTACAGTACTTACAGTGCCTTAACACCACAAGGGAAGAAGCCGACAACTAAATTCAAGCTAGTTGACTACATGGTTTTCAGGGGGAAGAGGGTGCAGTGTGATTTTACTGTCATTATTGCCGTCCTAGAATGAACTACAAGACTTGAGGATGGCTGTCAAAACAAGATCAAGACGAAGTCGCTGGAAAATATGAATAAGTGGTTGGCTTCGTTAATATCAGACAACAGTCCCAACTGGCTTGAATTTGGGCAGCTATTGAAAAGAAGGACCTCAATGTGGCAACAAGGTATTAGTTTGGCTTCATCAGCAGCACGATCATGCCCTCCCAAAACGAGTCTATTCTCCGCCACGCCAAAGCAGCCTGCCTAATCTTCCTTATTGCGGGGACAAGGCTGAACTTTCGGATGATCATTGCATCGGAGATGCTCATGTGGGCCAAGCAGTGCCAGACTTCTCTTCTCTTTCCAGTGTTGATCACCGAGCTATACAGACGGGCACAGGTTCCTAGAGATGCGAAGAAGGATGTGGAAGTGATTCCCATATCTTATACTGATATCCAGAGGATCGAGGCGAAATATTTAAAATATGAGGTGGAGAAGAAGAAGGCGGCCTCGGTGGACTCTTCCCCGGTTATTAACACAGACTCACTACATGTAGAGGCTTCTTTGCCTACTCCGGCCCCTAGGCCTTCAGGTACTACTAGTTTTGTTCCTTCTAATACTTCAGTTTACTATGTTGCTACATTGCCCACCAGATCTGCTGCTACTGCTGTTTCTCGGCTTCGACTAACTCAGGCTACACTACTCTGGATGGGCAGCTAGCCCATTCTGCTAATCGTCGTGCTGCCAGGCTTGAGGCCTCTATTCTGGGCATGATTCAAACAGCCCTGGTTGATACTATGACACCATTGAGATTGTCACGACCCGAGTCTAGACCCCGAATGCGACACAACGTACTCGACCCCAAAGGGGTCTTATACAAGCCTCATAGCTCATTCATTGCATAGGTAATAGAAATAGTACGGAATTTAAAACTTTTTATTTTGAACCATACAATCTAACATTCAAAAACATTTAAATGCAAGTGGAAGTCTATATCTTACATGGCCATCTTAGACACAATCTTGAACAAAAATAGGGACACGACCCTTTACAATAGAAATCTAAACACTAGAATTGTCAATTAAATGAAAAGGAAAGAAACTTCAAAACACTGGTCCTCAATCTATGAGGACATACCCAAAATGTCTTGGAGAACTCTAATCCAAGATTCTCTAGAGCAATGCATATCACTTTCTGGAACCTACACTTGTAGTAAAAACATAGAAGAATAGGTTAGCACATAAAGTACTAAGTATGATAGCCATGCAAAAACATGCTTAGAAAGGACATTTGTTTGAAAGTCACGATACATGCTATTTTGGTAAAACTTCATGAACATAGATAAAAGAGGAATAATATAAGTCAAAATCAACATACAAGTCATATTTTCACATTAGAACATAATCCACATCTGAACCTTTACCTTCACCTTAAGCCTTCACCTCAAGTAACCCTCAAGCTATACCTTGTGCAATGTATGGATAGCATCCCATACTACCATCCACACCAAGGTACCACATTAAGGTCACTAAAAGTGAACTTACCATTCAACCTTTCTATCCTTACACAATACTCATACACAAGAGACATAAACATTACATAAGTCACATCAACACATAGAAACCATCACCTACAGCAACTATAAGTCATACTTGTGCAATGCATGAGTAGCATCCCATACTACTACTCACACTAAGTACTCCTTGAAGCCACAATAGACAAGGCACGTTCATATTCATTAAGTCATGACAAGGCACGTACAATCCAAATATAGCATGCATGTTCACATTAATCATATAAGTCAACATTCTTGATTAACATCATCATAAGAGCACATTCATTACACTTGACATTATAAAGGAACATACCACAACCTCTCAAAGCCTACTTGTGCAATGCATAGATGGCGTCCCATACCACCACCCACATTAAGTAGTGCATTCTTAAGAAGTCATGGTGGATTAACATTCTTTGTGGGGGGTAAGCCTTAACTGACATAGACCATTTGAGAAATTCATGGAATCCCGGTGTCACCCTCACTGGATAAGGGATTCCTACTTGCCTAAGGTAGGACCATTGTTTTTTAGCTTAAGTGGATCCACTAGCTAGACCTATGTGGGCACAAAGTTATGGGATAGGGAGATTGCTACTAGATACCCCGCCTCAACTCACGGATGAGCATCCATCTCAAGATATTGTTACCAGACACCCCGCCTCATCTCCTGGATGAGCATCTATCTCAATTCATATCCACTCAGTGCTTAGCATTATTCCCCACGAAGTACACTACATTCATTACATTAGTTCATTATGGGATAAGAGATTGTTACTTGACACTCCACCTCAACTCCCGGATGAGCATCTATCCCAAACCCAACATTCATTCACTCATTGGAAAGCTCATAGATTCAAAGATGAGAATAGCCTGTCACCTAAGAATCCCCTTATTGTGAGAAAGTCCTTTCACAACAAGTCATTATCATTCATTAGAGTACAATTGAGAAAAGCCTTTCAATAGACTCTTCATCATTAACATTATCATAGAACTTCATTCATTATTCATTCATGAGTGTGTGTATGTGAGAATCACCTTTTACATATAGCCTCATCATTCATAGGTGTTAATTAAGAAATAGCATTCAATCATAACACACTTTCATTTTAAACATGATCATTATACATTCATTGAAATCACACACACATACTTTACATCATGGTCACACATAGATCCTTCATATATAGAGGCACAAGGAAAATATCCATCAATTAAATACCACAATATATATGGTAAGTAAACACCTCCACCATTCAAGTGGATGAATAGCTCAAGCACAATTCTACTTCAACAAGTAATTAGGTCATAACATGCCTTTCAAGACTAAGAACCAATATAAATCAATAAATCCAAGATACTACAATAGATAATGAAATTAACATGATTCAATCACTTAATTCAACATAAACATCAAATATTCAACAATCTAAATCAATCTAGGCATAATCTATCAACATTCATTGATGATCAACAAACCCAGTACATAAAGGCACAACTTAGGAATTTAGAGAATTCATGGGTTCATTGAGTATTTTCATCATAAATCATCAATTAAACACTAATATAATCATAGTTTGTCATTAGAAACCATTTGAAAACGTTCGATGAAAGAACCCATGAGATTGAGTAAAACCCTAGTTTTTCATGCTTTGAAATCACCTTTGAATTGGCTCCTTCAATGAAAAGTTAGACAAGGATCAAGATTAAGATACCTTGCTATAGATTCCCCACGAAAATTGAAGAAGAAACACCTTGGAATCACCAACCCTAGCTTTAATGGCTTTCTTCTTCTTCCTTGAGTTTAGAGAGACAATTTTGGGAGCGAGAAGAACTTTGGGGTTTTGATTTGGGGAATTTTAATAATGAAATCTAAAATAGGGTTTTAATGTTTTTAATACTCTTAAAATATCTTAATAAGCCTAAAATAACCGTCCAAAAGCTTAATTGGATTTGGGGTGAATTTACCAATCCACCCCTACCAAGGCCGAACCACTTGACAGATTGTAGTGGTGATTCATGCCCTGGACTCACAGACCGTGAGTCTATTAACGGACTGTGTTGTTGGTCCGTGGTTTAGGGCTGCCGCATGGTTTTGGTGCCCTTGACCTACGGAGGCCATCCACGAGGCGTGGATGGACCTAGATGGCGTGGACCCCTTCCATAGGTCACCCCATTTTTAGGCAGTCTTGGTTTTCCTTGGGGTCTTGGGGGTTAAGCTTAGGGTCCTCCTCAATGTCCCCTAGGGTGGTCCATGGGGAGTTGTACCTTGACGTTTAACCCCTAAACCCCTCAACCATAGCTTGAGACAACATAAAACAACATGAAACCTCACATCAAACTGAAACACACACGTTAGGCTCTAGTTTAATTCATTCATTTTTAGGTTCGTTACAATTGAGTGCTGCCATTGATGCCCTTGCGGCTAGGATAGTTGTAACAACCCGAAAAAAAAATCAATAGAATAGACTAGAGCCTTATTGTGTGGAATGGCATGACTTAAAGTTGGTGTCTAGGTTGAATTAGAGCTAATGTGTGTGTTTATGTAACTTAAGGAGATGTTTTAGACCAAACTAAAGCTAAAATAAGGGAGGTAAACATCTAGGGTGAAGTTGGGGACCTAAACTATCTAGGATGGGTGAAGGACAACTTGTTCTCTCTTTGGATAGGTTGGCGATGGGTAGCATGGTCGTCCAAGTGCTTTGGTGATGCGCCAAAGAGCACTTGCGCGTCCAGTGAGCTGTCCCACTTAGCCTAAGTGTTGGAGAAATGGGGGAGCGAAGCCGTGGGTTGCCCAATTGGTTGTCGATCCGCCCAACAGACCCCTCCCTTCGCCTAGTGAGCTGCCCATTTTTGGAACTCACTGGAAATTTGGGTGAGCCAAGGGTTCACTTGGCGAGTCGCCTAGTGCCCTTGGCGAGACAAGAGGGTCCAATGGGGGAGCTCCAGTGTGAAGTTCATAATTTTCAACTCTTAAGTAGGGGTCTTTAAGTAATCTTTCCAAAACTTGAACCAACACTTTCCCACTCTTTTCCTAACAAGTATATATACTTTTTAAGGTCAAATTCCTTCAAATATAGTTATTCCTACTTAATAAAAAAAGAAACCCAAGAACATCAAAATATTCTCTCTCTAACTCCATTGAAGAACAAAGAAAAAACTCAAGCTAGGGGATTCAAGAACAAGTATTTCTTCTCCAAATTCATGAGGGATTCAACCTAAGGTATGGATGCTCTTCATTCTTGGGTAGCTATCCCCCAAGAGGTCCCTTCAAAGTGTGTTTTCTAAGACTTCCAAAATCTAGGGTTCTACTCTAAACATGGGTCTTCTTCAAAAATGATTTCTATTGTTCAATTATAAATTATTATGACTAATTATGATGGTTTATGATTAGATTTTTGTGGAATTGATAGTTTTTGATGAAACTCTCTCTTGGACCCATTGTTTCCCTTTTCTTCCTAAATTGTGAACTAAGATATGACTTGACTGGCCGTGGAAATTGATAATTGATTATGTTATGTTTATTAAGTTGATGAATCATGAAATCTCTCAATCCAATGTTGTAATTCAAGAAGTTAGGGTCGATGTTCTTTCATGGCCTTGAAGGGCAACTAGCTAGGGTTTGTATATGTTGATGTTGATTCTAAATGAGTATGTGATTTACTTGGTTGGTAATGATCCTATATCTTATGTTGTGGTATTGATGTAAGATCATTCTTCCCTATGCCCTATGCACTTTATTATGTATGAAGTATGTATGTATGTTTATAATAAATTTGTTGGGTTGATTGGAATGGCACTCCCATGATCACAATTTGACTATAATGTGAAAGGTTACTCACATACTAGTGTTTCTAAAGTGAAAGGAGCATTCTCACTTAAGGAACCTATGAGCTATTATGATGATATGTTGATATGAGTGTCTAATACACTCTATTATGACTACGAACCTAATTAAAGGCTAATGGTGGCTTTTAAATGGAATAATGTGTAGCACCGAGAGGACATGAAAGTGAGATGGGGGCTTTTACGTTTAGCAAGTCCGGCTTCCCAATGTAGGATATCTCATGAGATGGAAACCTTCTATGTTTAGCAAGTCTGGGTTTCTAGTAGCAATCTCCCTGTTCCATAACTATGTGCCCACATAGGTCTTAGCTAGTGGATCCATCTATATAGATATAATGTACGTTCTACCTTAGGCAAGTAGAACACCTCTTTTCGGTGTGGGGGTAGAACACCGGATTCCATGTAGCTCACATGGTCTATGTCGGTTAATGCAATCTTTCCTAAATTAATATGAATGTGAACTATGGTAAGCACATAGACTTTAACTATGACCTCTTAAGGGGTGTTACTTGGTGTGAGTAGGGGTATGGGACTTCACTTATGCATTGCACGAGTAGGCTCTAAGAGGGGTTAGGTTAAGGTTTTCTTATGTTATGATGGTATGATGACTTATGAACTATGTATGAAAAAGTATGTATGAATATCATGAATATGAATGTCTTCACTCTTATGTATGTTGGCTATGACTATGGTAAGATATGTATGTTGTTGGTGACCCAAATGTGATACTTAGCATTTGGTAGGGTTATGGGATCTTTCCTTTGCATTGCACTAGTGTGGCTTTGGGTTGCTCATTTGTTGAATTGGCTTATGTATCTTCATAAATGTGCATATTGGTTTTCAAACTTGACAAAGTCATGACTTCAACTAAATGTCCCTTTTATGCATGTTTTAAGGTTTTTGTGCATAGTATCCATACCTAGTACAATTCATCATGCTAACCCATATTTTCTAGTTTAGTATGAGTGTAGGTTCCGGTCGTTGATACTACTACTACTACTTCTTCAAGTGAAGTTTGGGCCGACTATTCCCTAGGCTTGGTGAGTTCTCAAGTTCGAGGACAAGTTGATATTGATTCTAGTTTTTAGTTTACTTCCTATGTTCTAGACTATATTGTATTTCCCATTGTTGGGGACTTTATTGATGTAAAGGGCTTCGACCCTATTTGTACTCTTATGTTCTAGATGGTGATTGAGACAAGTCTAGTTCATATTTTCCTTATATGAAAGAAGTTGACTTCTATTGTAAAAGTTTTTAATTTTTTCCGTATTTTTCTATGTCTTTATGTGATGATGAATGCTAAGGGCTTGTATGCGACCCCTTCGGGGTCAATTACGCCATGTTACTTCTAGGAGGTGGTCCGGGTCGTGACAAACTTGGTATTAGAGCACAAGGTTATAGAATGATTCTAGGATGATGTCTCATGAACCACGTCTAGTAGAGTCTTGTTCATAAGTGTGAAACGGTCCACACTTATGAATGAGAGGCAATAAGATGCTTGGGAACCTTTCACTTCTTTGATTACTCATTAGTCGTGCCTTAGAGTTTATATTCTATGAAGTCCTTTTTCCTAAACCTTTTCTGGTACATATAGGAATATGAATACAAGAAGAGCAGCCGTAAGAAGAGTGGAAGAGGAGATTGCTAATGATGAGGGAGTTCATCCCCAAGGTCCTCAAAGGGCTCAAGTTCCTCAAGTTCCTAATGAGGAGAGGGTCATGACCAATGTGGAGATACAGATGACTCTCCAAACCTTAACTCATGCTCTAACGGCTCAAGTCACTAGAGATGCTAGGGTCCCTCTGAACCCCAACACAAGTACTACCGCTTCAAGGATAAGGGATTCCACAAGAATGAATCCCCATATATTCTATGGTTCCAAAGTAGATGAAGATCCACAAGGGTTTATTGAGGAGGTGTTTAAGGTGCTTAAAGCTATGGGAGTGTCTCCAAGAGAGAAGGAGGAACTAGCCACCTACCAACTAAAGGATGTGGCTCAAGTGTGGCATGAGCAATGGAAGAAATAGAGGTCCATTAGAGAGGGCCCGGTTGATTGGGGAGTATTCGAGACAACGTTCCTTGATAGGTTTTTCCCCTAGAGCTAAGGGAGAGGAAGATGCAAGAATTCATCAACCTCGACCAAGGAGGTATGAGTGTGAAGGAATATAGCCTCAAGTTCACACAATTTTCTAAATATGCCCCAACCTTGGTGGCGGACTCTAAGGTGAAAATGAACAAATTTGTTTTGGGGATATCCGATCTTCTGGTGAATGAATATAGGTGGGCAATGCTTATTCTAACAATGAACATCTCACGTCTTATGGTTCATGCCGAAAAAATCGAGGAACAAAAGCTCAAGCAAGTGGGCAGATAAGTGAAGAGGGCAAGAGTTGATGAAGGTAATTCTTCAAAAGGTAGATTTTAGGTTCAAGGCAAACCAAGTTTTAAGAAGAGGTTTTATAATCAAGGCACATCTAGCACTCCTAAGGTCAACAAAGAGAGGGTACCTACTCCAAAGCCACAAGGTGGTAGTGGAGGTGGTTCTTATGTTGATAGACCTACTTGTGCGAAATGTGGCAAGAGGCATGATGGCAAGTGCCTTGTTGGCACGAATGGGTGTTTTAGTTGTGGTAAGAGTGGCCACATGAAGAGGGAATGTCCTATGCTAAAGGTTCAAGGGAGAGAGGGCAAGCAAGTCTCTCCAAGTGGCTCAAATTCTGATGCTCCCAAGAAGAATCGCTTCTATGCTCTCCAATCTAGAAGTTAACAAGAGGGGTGTCCGGACGTTATCACCAGCATGTTACAAGTATTTTCCATTAATGTTTATGCATTGTTAGACCCTGGTGCCACTTTATCATTTGTTACCCCTTTAGTGACTCGATTAAGGTTTATAAGGATTGTCATATTTCCTTGTCTAATAGAGTCACTTTGGTTGATTTGGTAAAATTAGATATGTTGGACTTTGATGTCATATTGAGGATGGATTGGTTGCATGCTTGTTTTGCTTCCATTGATTGTAGAACTCGGGTAGTAAAGTTTCAATTTCCAAATGAGCCAGTTTTATAATGGAAGGGGGGAAACTCAATTCCTAGAGGTTGTTGCATTTCCTATCTAAAAGATAGAAAAATGATTTCTAAGGGGTGTATCTATCATATTGTGAGAGTTAAGGACATTAAGTCTGAGACTCCTCCTTTAGAGTTGGTCCACGTAGTTACGGAATTTCCAGAAGTCTTTCCCGATGAATTACCGGGAATCCCTCTCGAATGGGAAATAGACTTCAACATTAATCTCTTGCCGGATACACAACCCATATCAATTCCCCCTTACCGGATGGCTCCGGCTGAATTGAAGGAACAACTCAAAGATTTGCTAGATAAGGGTTTTATTCAACCAAGCATATCTCCATGGGGTGCCCCGATATTGTTTGTGAAAAAGAAAGATGGTTCACTTCGGATGTGTATATATTACCGTCAATTGATCAAAGTCACTATAAAGAATAAGTACCCACTCCCTAGAATTGAAGATTTGTTTGACCAACTCCAAGGGGCGAGTTACTTTTGGAAGATAGACTTAAGGTCGGGTTATCACCAACTTAGGGTGAGAGGGGTTGACAATTCTAAGATGGCCTTCCATACAAGATATGGTCACTATGAATTCCTAGTTATGTCTTTTGGTCTAACAAATGCCCCGGCGGCATTCATGGATCTTATGAATAGGGTATTTAGGCAATATCATGATTTGTTTGTGATCGTGTTTATTGACGATATCTTGATCTATTTAAGAAGTGAGGGTGATTATATGAAGCATTTGAGGGTAGTGTTGCAAGTCCTCAAGGACCACCAACTTTATGCTAAATTTAGCAAGTGCGAGTTTTGGCTAAGGTCGGCTGCTTTTCTTGGACACATTGTGTGGAGTGTGGGTATAGAGGTAGATCCGAAGAAAATTGATGTGGTTAAGATTTGGCCTAAACCCTTAAGTCCCACCGATATTCGAAGTTTTTTGGGTTTGGCTGGGTATTATAGGAGATTTGTTGAGGACTTCTCATCTATTGATTCTCCATTAATGGCCTTGACCCAAAAGAAGTCTAAATTTGAGTGGTCAGAGGCTTGTGAAAAGAGATTTCAAGAATTGAAGGATAGACTCACCTCCGCTACGGTATTGACCTTATCGGAGGGTACCGATGGGTTTGTGGTATATTGTGACGCTTCTCGAGTAGGTTTGGGGTGTGTCCTTATGCAACATGGTAAGGTAATTACCTATGCTTCAAGCAAACTCAAGACTCATGAAAAGAATTACCCGACACATGATCTCGAACTAGCGGTGGTGGTTTTTGCCTTAAAAATATGGAGACACTATCTTTATGGAGTCCATGTAGATGTGTTTACCGACCACAAGAGTCTTCAGTATGTGTGTAGACAAAAGGATTTGAATCTCCGACAAAGAAGGTGGTTAGAGCTCTTGAAGGTTTATGTCATGAGTGTCCTTTACCACCCCGGCAAAGCTAATGTGGTTGCGGATGCTCTAAGTAGATTGTCCAGGGGAAGTGTATCTCATGTAAAATATGAGAAGAAGGAGTTGGTTCGTGATGTACATAGGTTGGCCCGGTTAGGTGTCCAACTAGTGGATTCCACCAAGGGTGAGTTTATGGTTCATCATAGTTCTGAATCATCCTTTGTAGTTGATGTGAAGTCTAAGCAATATCTTGATCCTATTTTGATGGAGTTGAAAGAATCGATTCTCAATAAGTCCGTTGAGGCTTTCTCCAAAGGAGGAGATGGGGTGCTTAGGTACCATGGTAGACTATGTGTTCCAGATGTTGATGGCTTAAGGGAGCAAATTTTAGAAGAGGCTCATGGTTCGCGATATTCTATTCATCCAGGAGCCACAAAGATGTACCGTGATCTACGGGATGTCTATTGGTGGAATGGCTTGAAAAAGGATATAACGGGTTTTGTAGCCAAATGTCCAAATTGTCAACAAGTTAAGGCCGAACACCAAAAACCCAGAGGTTTGTCCCAATATATAGAAATTCCTACTTGTAAGTGGGAGGATGTGAAGATGGACTTTGTGGTGGGGTTGCCTCGTACTCGAAGGCAACATGATTCTATTTGGGTCATTGTTGATAGGATGACTAAATCGGCCCACTTCATTTCTATTAAGACTTCATTCTCGGGGGAAGACTACGCCAAGTTGTACATTAATGCAATTGTGAAGTTGCATGGGGTTCCTTATCTATCATATCGAATAGGGGTACTCAATTTACTTCACATTTTTGGAAAGCATACCAAAAGGGGCTTGGTACCAATGTTAAACTTAGTACCGCTTTCCACCCTCAAATGGATGGTCAAGAGAAAAGGACCATTCAAACCTTGGGGGGACATGTCGAGGGTGTTTTTGATTGACTTCAAAGGTAGTTGAGATGACCATCTCCCTTTGATAAAATTTTCTTACAATAATAGTTACCACTCAAGCATCTCCATGGCTCCATTTGAAGCACTTTATGTGTAACACCCCGGAAAATCTATGACTTAATTTAGAGCCTCACCTTATGAATAATGACTTAAAAACATTTAAAATTATGTTTCTAAACCTAAATTAATGCAATTGACTTGGTTTGGAAGAGAAAAAGTCTAAACGTTAAGAAACGACCACGACGTCTGGAAACTAGAGAAGAATGTGTTCTAGTGTGTCCTTAGGTTTTTGGACAGGTTTGGGAGTGTCGTATGATGGTATAATACTTTAAAAAGGTTTAAATTAGGTAAGTATATGTTCATAGGGTCAAAACGTCCGGGTACGACCCCTCAAGGACCCCTAGGGGGGTCCTTGAGAAGGACCCAAACTTGGACCCAAAAGCTGTCAAAACTGCAGCAAACGACGAGACCAAGACTCACGGCCCGTAGACTGGTCGACGGACCGTAAGTCATGGCCGTGAGCCCATCCATAGTCGTGGGAGACTTGCCCCCCCCTCCAAAAGGGAGCCTCAGTACCAAACGACGGATGACCAGTACGATCCGTAACTCCACCTATGGACCGTAGGTGGAGGGTCGCAAGTCCTAGCAGTCTTTATATTTTTAATTTTTAGTTTAGGGGTGTTAGTTTTAGTTAGTTATTTAATTAAGGGTTAAGATGGGTGATTACTTAACTAATTACCATTCTAAACCTAACTATAAGACCCTAACCCTAAGACTTTAACTCACACAACTAAACTCACAAGTCAAACTCATTCTTTCTCAAAACTCTCTAAACTAAGAACCCCATTGAAGAAGAAGACCAAGGTTCATCTAGGGCAGCAAGGTTTCGATTTTTCCCATCAGTTCTCAAGGAATTAACTAAGGTATGGTTGCTTGTCACTCTTGGGATTCCTTTCCCCAAGAGGTCTCTTCAAGATGAATTTCAAAATCTCCAATTTCTAGGTTTTCAATCCAAAAACGTGGGTCTTCTTTCTATAGTGAAATTGATGTTATAAACTGACTTTGATTGATGTTATATGTACAATTATGAATGAATTTATGTTGTATTTGTGGTTTCTTGAAGAATTCCCCATGAGACTCATGTTTCTCCTTCTTTTCCTAATTCTAACCCTAGTTTGTGTTGGATATTGATTGAAGGCTATGAATTGAAGGTGATGTTATGTAATTCATATTTTTATGATGATTCTACCCTAGGTTATGTATATTTTCTATGAAATTAGGAATGAGTCTTTGAATGAAGCCTTGAAGGCTATAAAGGGAATATGTCAATTGATTATATTGATGTTGATTATGTTATTACTTCACGAATTACCTTGTATTATGTATTGGTTATGAATTGTTGGTAATTGAAGTATGAATGCCCCAAAAAGGGCAAGAAGGTATGAAGGTTAGTTCTTCTTTGAACTCAAGTATGAAAGGTGAATTACTTAGATTGTAATGATGTTATACCTAATGTGTTGTTGTGGTGTTGATGACCTAGTTTCCTCATCCTTAACCCCTCTACACTTGAATTAGCTATGAAGCATGTATGTATGTGATGGTATGATTGGTATATGATTGAAAGGTAGTTATCATGATTATAGTGTAATGTAAAGTGAAAGGTTTACTCACTTTCTAGTGTTTCTAAGTGAAAGGATTATGCTCACTTATGAACACCTATGAGCTATTATGATAAGATGCATACATAAGTGTCTAGTAAAGGCTAATGTGAACTTATGTGATTACTAAGGATGATAAAAAAAAGGAATTATATGCTTAGCACCAAAAGGGCATGTAAATGAGATGGGGGTCTCACGTTTAGTAAGTCCGGCTCCCCACATGGGTTTCCTCACGTTTAGCAAGTTCGAATTACCCACAGTATGTGTTGTCTCATGAGATGAACCACATTTAGTAAGTTAGGGTTTCTAGAAGCAATCTCCTTGACCCTTAATTATGTGCCCATATAGGACTTTAGCTTAGTGGATCCACCTAGATAGCTATGTACGAATGGTTACACCTTAGGCAAGTGTTAACCCTTTCTTTTGGGTGGGGGAGTAGAACATCGGATTCCATGTAGCTCTCATGGTCTATGTCGGTTATGGCAATATCTCCCTTATGTAAAAGTAAATGAAGGAATGAAAGGTGTGAAATCTTACTAGGGCTTTCTTAAGGGTTTCTACATAGTGTAAGGGAGGGTATGGTACTTCTCTTGCACATTGCACTTGTGGGATCCTAAGGGATGGTTGTAGTATTGTTCGCTTATGATTATGATGATTATGATTTATGTATGTTGAAGCTATGTTTTGTATAATCATTATGAATATGGTAAGTTATGATGAAATACGATCTTATGAATGTATGCATGAAGTAGGTTGCTTAATGTGATACTTGGCTTTGAATAGGGTTATGAGATTCTATTCTTTGCGTTGCATTAGTATTGCTTGGGTTGTCTATATGATGGGATGATATTATGTCTGGTTGTACTATGATGCTTACTTTGTGTGCATATTGGATTTACTTGGTAAAAAACATGTTTTGACTAAAATGTCCTTTTATGCAT
>JAJOOJ010014979.1:0-55445 GCA_029582625.1 Solanum boliviense
AATAAAAAAAATAGAGACTACATTGTGCTTTTATAGAAAAATATTTGAAGATTTACCCTTTTTTACGATCTGATTCATTATTTCAACTTTAAACTTAAAATAGAAAAATTTGATGAATATGCTTAAGAAATTTTGAAGTAAAATAATGGTTTTTAGTTTATTTTCAATCAAAACTATATCCAAATTCGCAGTAAGAAATATTTGAAGTAAAATAATGATTTTTAGTTTATATTCAATCAAAATTATATCCAAATTCGTAGGATATGAGGATTAAATTATTTTAAAATTATAATTTCAGATTAATTTATTAAACATGTGGATTAAGATAAAATAGAATCCCAAATTCGAGACAAAATAAAATATTTAAAATTAAATTTAATTAACGATATAAATAGTCTTTTCTTGTCGTGGAAGATACCGTATGCACTATAAAATAATAGAGTAAAATTACATTAACCAAATTATAAGATTAACTCTTTGTTCTATTTTAAAAAAAATGGTTAATGAATATGATTGTGGAAAAAAGTAGGAATTGACAGTGGCCGTGGGTGATAAGGGGTGTGTCGAAGTGACACGTATTGCAGTCAAAGTTACTGAGCTGGCAAGCAAGAGCCCCCCCGTACATAAAAAGTTACCGTTTGTAAGAAACCCCATATATATAAAATTGATAAGAACAAACGTGTCTTTTGAAGAAAGTAAATTTTACTGCAAATAAATCGACTCAGAAAAAAGAAAAAGAATATAGTACTACGTACAACTTATTTGAATTAATAAAAATTAATAATGTCACTTTTACAAGTTTATCCTTCCCTTTTCTCTTAAAAAAATTTTCCTAGGATCAATTTTTAATTGAATGATAGAACAGGCTAATTTGTGTGTTTAGTCTCAAAATCTTGATTGCTTGTCGTCATATATAAGTTCTGGACAGGTCACTATAAATGAATTAATTAATACTCTATTTTTTTTACATATATGAAAAATGCTATATCAACAGTAACACCATTCTAAATACTTAGTAATATTAACAGAAGCATGAAATATAAATTTTATTCATTTCACAAGTAGTTTCCAAGTATGCCTAAAGAGCTCTCAATAGAAAGTTACTAGTAGTAAATAATTTGGTCATTATCGTGAAATAGGGTTTATTTGGTCGTACATTCCAAAAACGGGGAAACACATTTCTAAATAAAACAAAATAAAATTGTGAGACTTGTTTGACAATCCTTGTTCCCATTTATAAACTCCCTCTTCTTCCTCTGAATGAATTCTGTAAAATCCAGAGCCTACACTTTGATTCATCTCATCATACATAGAAAAAGTTTAAAGTAGAGTGAGGCATTTTTGTCTCTCTCTTTAGAAAAACAAAGATAGGTAAAGAGAGAAAGAACATGTTTTATTCACAGTTACTTCTTTCAAAGAAAGGGCCTTTAGGCACCATCTGGATTGCTGCTCATTGTCATAAACGTCTCAAGAAAGAGCAAGTTCACCAGACCGACATCGCTTCTTCTGTCGGTGCGTTTTCCTATTGACTTTTTTCCCTTTTCCCTTTGCCCCTTTTCAGTTATTACAAGAAAGATGGTGTTTTATCTTCTTCTTTTCCTGTAAACCCTTTTCTCCTAACCTGTTTCTATTTGTATTCATTCTTTTCTTCATACATTAAGACAAAGTGATAGATTAACACTGCAGGTTTCTTTAGATTTCTATTTTAACCACAGTGTCATTTATTGGAATTTAGTGTTCTCTTGACTTAGTTGTACGTACTGCCTCCATGAGTTTGCCGGATTTCTTCATATAGCTGTCGAATGCACAGTTCATATAGTTTATTCTTGTCCCAATTTGCAGCTAGTAGTTACCTTTTGTCTCCATTGTGTTAGATGTCATCCCTACATCAACTATTTTCACATTTAGTTGGATGGCTGGACAGTTGTTCTCAAATTGAGTGTTAAAACCATACATTTTGTGATTCGATTTTTTGTAACCCACTGCTTGTCAATCACATCGGAAAGTCGTTGTGTCAGTGGAGACCTCTCTCAACAAAGAATTTTACCACAAAGCCCCAACTAGGTACTACCACTTATAGGAGTCTTCTTTGCTCGTAGAATGCCCCCACGAGAAGAAAGAATAGTGGGATGCTCACGCTCTTGTTGGACGTGATTTAATCACAGAATTGAATCGGGGTTTTGACCATGAAGGTGAAATAGGTTCAAGTGTGACTGACAGCTTTTTTGGAAATTTCACCTAGTTTGCAACTTCTACTGTGTTAGCTGTAACAAATGCTATAGTTATAACACGGATTTCACAAGACATGGTGTAAAATATAATTACATGGAAATAAGCATGTCTTCCAAGCCACGGAAAATGGTTTCTAGCTTTATGTTG
The DNA here is from genome assembly GCA_029582625.1 of Solanum boliviense. Classification (NCBI taxonomy): domain Eukaryota; kingdom Viridiplantae; phylum Streptophyta; class Magnoliopsida; order Solanales; family Solanaceae; genus Solanum; species Solanum boliviense. Next base: position 2,380 of record JAJOOJ010014979.1, read on the forward strand.
GATTGTGAACGTTTGCTGCAAACTTGGGTGATTATAGGTGGTGTTAATTGTTGTCTCTGTGAATTCCTTGGATGATTTGGGTAACTGTTTTCTGGCGGGGTTATCGGAAACACCTCTCTGCCTCCATAAGGTAGGGGTAAGGATGCGTACCCACCATATTTCCTAGATCCCACTTGTGGAATTACATCGGACATGTTGTTTGTAATCTTGATTTCAGTTCACATGTTTATGGATTGCTGTGTACGTATGTAATGAATGTGCTCATTGCCTTGGATCTTTTTTAATTCAGATTCTTGATTTGATTCTGTTTTTTAATTGCAGCACAACGCACGTAAAAGTAGTATTTAGAAGTTTTAATCATTTCTGGAGTGATTTACATTTGCTTGACTGCTTTTTTTCTTTGCTCAGAGAAAATTCTGCTGGATGAAGCTCCTGTGGTCACATACAGAATTTTAGGTCACCTGCTCCTGGGTGTGGTTAGAATATATTCGAAAAAAGTGGAATATCTTTTCAATGACTGTAATAATGTTCTTGTTAACCTTGGTAATTTTTCAACTCGCAAGAGACCAACTAGTAAACTATCAGCTGTAAGGATTCAGGGTATGCATGCTCCTGCCCACTTTATCACCCGACCAAAGAAATTTGAACTGGATACTTTTGATCTGGAAGTCTTGGAGGATCAAGACGCAAACAGGTGAAATAAATACTTTCAATGAATGACATGGTATCCCATGTTAATTTGTATATTTTCATTTTCTTTCTCTTTATGTTTTTTCTGATTGTTGGTTTGGCGTTAATCATTTCAATCTTGGTTTGCAACAAACTGTTTTGAAGTAGTCATGTGGCATCCCGTGAAGAAATCATGCTTTCAGGTACAGTACATCTTTGTGTATTTTTATTCACGGTTACTTGGTTTTAATTTTTCTGCTTTATGTCTCTTATTTTTTTAAAAGAGACCTTCTGCTTTCCGTTTCAGATGCTCAGGAAAATGAGCAAATGGTTTTTGGCTTATCTTGCAAGGTAGTCATTTTATGAAGTATTATCATTTCTTTGGTCTTTTAACAGCATGTCTCGGCCTGTGGAATTTTTCCAACAAAAGAAGGCAGCTTAGCTCACTTTCTGCTTTGTGCTCTCTAAATATCACTATCACTGCTTAGCAAGATATACTACTGTTCCCTGAATATCTCGTAGTTTATGTTAAACTCTTTGCTATATGTTATTAGAACCTTAGGATTGGTGTAGCACATATTATTGAATCAGTTGATTGATTTTAAATTATTATCTGCAAACTGGTTAGTGGAATTTGTACTTGTCAAGATACATCATGGGTTCACATAACTGCTTTTCTTTGAACAAGTACTGGACAGTTTTAGAGGTGCTGTGTTTAATTTGAAGAAGTAATTTGATTGATCAAGCTGTTCAAATTTCTGATGATACTTGAATAATAATTAGCTTAGAGCCCTAAGCAGTCACCTTCATTAGTTTTTTTCCTGATGATGGCATGGGTTGGTTGGAATTTCTCTTTAACTACTACTTTCATTTTGTGTGGGTGTTGGGGTGGGGTGGGGGGCGTTCTGTCTCTTTCTCTCTCTATCTCTCAATCTGGTACTGCTGCATGAAAAAGTTCAACCTTTGTTTTCTATGGATATTCTTGCATACATGACATATAAGCTGCTTTTTTCAGTACGAGGAAGATGTCTCTCATTTGGAGTCAAAGTCCACAAATCACACTCCAGTTAGAGAGTATGCACTGATCCTACACCTCTTTAAATAGATGTAGTGCTATGCTAAGAATTTAACTTTTCATGGTATAGCATACATTCACCTCACCTGATGGACAAAGATTTTGACTTCCGCCCATCAGTTGGGTCAGGCCATGTGGAAGCTCTGTGGAACCTTAATGAGACTAGATACTCCTTGGAAGAGCGCTTTGAACCTATGACCTTTGGTGACATTGAAATTCAGATGATCTCTGATAGGAAAGCTGATCACCAGACTGATGATGAGCAGATGACAGAGTCTAATGCTGGGAACTTAGTAAATGAGGAGCATCTTTATGAAAAGAGGTCATCTTTGGAAGAGCATGCAGAACCGATGATTATCACAGAAGCTACACCGGAAATCAACACTGATCAACAATCTGAGAAAAATCATCAGCCTACTCTTGAGCTCTTCAAACCCCCTGATGTAGGAGTGAATGTAGATGATGAAGGACCAGCAGGCCTTGGTGAATCATCTCTTGTGGAAAAGCATTGTGGTTTTGAGCAAAAGAAAAATGTTGAAGCATCTTCCTCTAGAAAAGGGAAGGATCGGACTAAAGTTGATCGATCAGTGTCCCTCTGTATTGATGTATCCCCAGAGACCAAGATCTCAGGTGATTAGGGTCAATCCTTATCTGGATTACCTTGTTCTTTACTATCATTTAAGTTGAACAGCTGAATCTTACTGGAAAAGGAATAAGCTACACCCGCCACCCCCTCCTTTCCACCTTCACCTAGAAATAAATAAGGAGCATGTGTGCCCCTTCTCATTTTTTCTGCTTGTTGGATACAATCTAATTTGTCCCTTCAGAAACCCAAGCAAATCATGTTTTAAACTGCTTGTTTTTTTAACCAACATCACTTTCTTCTAATTCAGGATCTACTTCACCGGATTTCATATCTGTTCGCACCCCAGCTAAGAAGGAGCGAACTCGTATTTCAAGGAAGCGGAAGTGCATATTTGATGAGTCTATTGTGATCCCAAATGAGTACGATCTTTCTTGTCTTTTTTCAACCATTCAAGATCCATTGCACTAAGATATCCGTATGCAGGATCTTCTTGTTGTAACCTTCTTTAGTTAGTGCAGTTAAGTTCATTGCATAGTCAGAAGAGATTGATGTGTCATATCCAAACATGCAGGGTATTCAAGCACTGGATTTGTGATGCAAATGACTTAGTTTGCAAGAGAAGGAAAGCCCCTCATTCCAGTTATTTTGCATGGAAAGTACATAAAATTTCCTCACTTCCTCAGAGTTTTGAGGAGCCTCTTATTCCTTGTGAGTAAAACGTTCAAACACTGCCACTAACATTTCCGTGTTTTAAGAAATTTAAATAACCAACTGTGGCAATGCAGGTAGTCTTTCGATTGATATTATATCTGCAATTAGCAAAATTAGATCAGCAAGGCATGGGCCTGCAGAAACAGTAGAAGTTCCTCTGCGTGAGGACATGCCAGACTCTCCATATAAACTCAGATCTGGGGAACAAATACCTATTGCTCTTGCTGCATCTCTGCATGCGTACTTACCTGAATCTCCTGGTACCCTAAGATGTGGAGAACAAATACCTAATGCTCCTGCGGCATCTCTGCATGTGGGTGTACCTGAATCTCATAATACACTCAGATATGATGGAGAACAAACACCTATTGCTCCTGCAACGCCTGTCACTGGCTCAAGCTCGTTGAGATTTCATGATACGCAAGGAACTTCTAGATCACACATAGAACCAGCAAGTTCAACTGAAAGCACAGAGAAAGGAGCACTTTCCATGGAGGATGTAGAATTTGAATTGAATTTGATGGATGAGGTATGACATGATTGACTAGTCTGATTGCCGTCATAAGTAAAGGAAATTGCTTTCAGCTATGGAAGTGTATTGTGATGATTATTAATTCTTTTTGGGAAATAAAAGAATTATGTTGTCCATATCTGTTATTGTAATGCTAATAAGTGCTATAAGTGCTAACTGTTACAAATGCCCTCTTTTGTCAGGAGATTAATTCATTTGAAGGGGATACCTCAGAAAAATGTAAGACAGTACTGTGCTTTAGGGGGTAGGGGAGTGATTTTAGTGGTGAAATATTATTTCAGTTGGATTGCCATTCTCATAAGCTTTTGTCTTGGTTGCAGGCAAATTTTCCCTAAGAACAAGGTATGATGAATAAGGGATCTCATTCCCAATTTTTGCAATCCCTCTTCCCCATATCTATGGCATCTTTTGGTTATGACTCTTGGAAACTTGCTGAAAATTCATTACTTCTGTTTTTGGTGGTGATCCAATTTGTTGCTTTCTTGCATGCAGAATGGTTGCAAAATTTCTTCTTGAAAATTTTCTTGCTGGGAAGGGGAAGGAGGAGGTAGAAGTTGTTAACTTGTCCTTGCTTATGAAGGGGAAAACAAAGAGAGACAGTGCAAGGGTGTTCTACGAGATACTGGTATTGTTTCTAGGTTCCTTTCGTCTTTCTGGTAATTTTAGGTCTGCCAAATTGAACTTGTGGATGAATGGAATTATTTGATACATATATTAAAGAGCGGTTGCAACAAGAGTTTTTGTCCCTTGTTTTTCCCTTCTGGCAAGCATCCAGTCTGTGCTCTATACGTGGTGCTTAAACAGGAATTACCTTGGTTCTATTGTTGTTAAATGCCTGTATTCTTGGCCTATAAACATTGCTTATAATGGACGGACACATACACATGCGTCATATAAATTCATTCTATGCATTTGTCTGTGCTTATGTAGATCCAATGTAATATGCACATAGATACATTGTGAATTATTTACAATGCTTAATTTTCATGCAGGTTCTGAAATCGGGAGGCTGGATAGATGTGCTGCAGGATGATGCCTATAGTGACATTCTTTTGCAAGAACTCCCAAGATTAAAGCAGACCTTTGAAGCTGACGGCCTTGGCTCAAAGTCTTGAATCTATACTTATGTTCAAATAGAGAGCAGTGTTGGTAAATAGTAGCATAGGAAACAATCACATGACATATATGCCTATCTTAGAGTAGTAGTAGATGAAGCAATCAACATGCATATATGCTTTTGTGCATGTTTGGTATATAGAGTGGAGGAGGGAGGAGCAGCTATTCTCTCTGCTAGGATGATGTTAAAAAGAGGAAGAAACAGAGAGAGAGAGGTTGTTGTGAATCAACCATTGCTCTTCCTCCTTAACATGAGGGGAAGTTAGGTTATTGTTAACTATTATGTCTACCAACTTTTTTAGCTTATGAATGCAAAGTTATCAGGAATTAGTTGAATTTATTGTCAATGTTTTGGTTAACTAGTACTGGTGAAAAGCTATTACTCTAATTTTCTTTAGATCAATACACAAAAATGACGAAAAGTTGCTTCATCAGAAAATTTTATACCAAATATATATTTGGAGGTGGTTATAGAAAAATGTTGACGATTTACTCAACAAAAGTTGTCAATTCATAGGCATTTTAATCAACAATGAGCAACACTACATGTATAGTCATGAGTTTTAAAAAGCTTTATCACGTAAAAAATATGACATGTTAGGACACAAAGAGGTTGTTCAGTGTGAGAGATAAAAATAAATAGTCATAAAATTAAAAAAATAGTCTATGGATAAAATTTGGGTGTATTGTTTGGTTGTCAAGTTTGGAATAACTTATTTCACCATTTTATATGTCATGAAATAAGTTCTCCCAAATACATGGTGAATAGCTTATTTCACGGTAATTAATTCTGCGATAATTTGTTCCCAAATAAATGACTCAAAACTTTGTAATTTTTATGTATATCTGTCATGTCACAAGTTATTAATTTTCGTATAAGCTCAAACTATATTACGTGTCACATACATCGAAATATATATAGATTAGTTAATGAAATAGCATTCTTTTGAAAGTTAAAATTTATTTGAATTAGCTTATTTTAAATATTTTTAAATTAAAATAGTTTTTAAGTATTTTTAAAGTGTTTGAATAAATTAAAGAAAAGTATTTATATTCTTTAATTCAAAACTAAAATATAATGTAAAAATAGATCAAAACCCAATTTCTAAATATAATTTTTTTTTAATTATATAAAAGAAATAAAACTCGACAGAAAAGAAGTCCCAATTTCTTTGTTTTCACTTTGGCTGTTCTTTTTATTTTTGTTAGAGAACCCAGTTGAAGCGAATCTGGTGATAGTGTTGGGCGAAAGAGATGAATCTGAACATGAATTCAATGGAATCAGTGGTTGCTCAAATCCAAGGGCTATCGAGCAATTCATCAGACATAACTCAGCTTCACAACTTTCTCAAACAATCGGAAGAGCTACTCCATTCCGACTTCTCTCGCTTGCTTTCTTCTCTCGCTGAACTGGATCCTTCTATTCACTCCCTCGGCTTTCTCTATATTCTGTAAGTTCCTTTTCTCTTATTCCTATCTCTTTATTTATAACCTAAACCTAGGGTTTCTATTCTCAAGATTATTTGTTTAAATTAGCCATTGATAGATTATACATATATATTGATTAAAACACCCTAGGGTCTGGTGCCCACGACGTTCAAGCGCAGGCAAAAAGCACCAGGTGCTTTTTTCCCATCTGCCCTAACTTTGTTGGACACACGGTATTGGTACCGGTGGAACTACGGTGATTATGAAAAAAGAAAAGAAAGATTACATACGAGTCTAATTGACAAAGAGGATTATTATGGTCAACACCAATACATGTGGGATTCAGGCATAGTTGATTGATTGATTTACATAATCTATAAAAATAATGCAGAATTGAACCATCCACAGAATAAAAGACCAGTATTTGTGTAACAAGTGGACGTTGCCTTTTGTACTCTGTCTAGTCTGTATTACTCATGTGGTTGTGTTTGTTAACTAACAGGGAGGCATGCATCTCATTCCCAGTTGCAAAGGAGCATGTTAGTGAACTGCTTGTTTCTGTCGCTAGATTTATCAATTCATGTTCTGCAGAGCAAATCCAGTTGGCGCCCAATAAGTGTAATTTTATCTGATTTCTGGAATAGCTTTTGTGAATATTCCTGTTTCTGGTCTAACTTATATTGAGGCATGTCTGCAATTTGTGGTTGCAGTCATTTCTGTTTGTAAAAAGTTTAAGGATCATATTTTCGGACTGGAAACTCCAATTCGTGGTGTGGCTCCAATGCTGACTGCTATTCGTAAACTGCAATCCTCCTCTGAGCAATTAACAACATTGCATGCCGATTTTCTTCTTCTTTGTATATTGGCAAAGTGCTATAAAACTGGCTTCTCTGTGCTGGAGGATGACATATATGAGATTGATCAGCCACGGGACTTTTTTCTCTATTGTTACTACGGGTCAGTTGTTTCAGACTTTCAGCTTTGAAGTTATTTTAGTTGTGGTGGTTTCGTGCCCTTGCTCCATTCCTTGCTAAAATTTCTCTTAGTGACTTTTTTTTAGTAATTTGGAATATTTTGTGGAAATAGGATAGTTCAAGACATAATTCATTAAATCATGCTTTCCTATCAGTGTGTTTTCTAATTATTATAGGAAATAGGAGAAACTTTGCTCGCCTATTAACATTGTGTTTGCTTTTATAGTTATCTGGCAAAAGAATTAATTTTGTTCAAAAGCCTATGGTATTGGTATACAATTATCTACATCTGCCTTTTTACTTTTGATACTGTTCAGTTCTACAACCTAAAGACAAAGTTCTTAACAGCAACGTGAATCACAAGTGATGCACCAATTTAGAATGAGATTGAGTAATTCAATATTTTCTTAATTAAAAGTCACTGATATATGATCTTTCTATTGCTCTTTGGATTTTTCTGGATTTGTCTTATACTTCTTGACATGTCTTGTAATTTGAACATAACAACAGGGGAATGGTTTGCATTGGACAAAAGCAGTTCCGCAGAGCATTGGAACTCTTGCACAATGTATGTTACTGTGTTGTCATTCCGTGTTTCCTTTATTGGTATTTGGTTTTGTTATTCCCTATTTGCAAGTTACTATATATTATCTATATCTGTTAGTTTGTGCTGATTCTAGCTGTTATGCTTCTAGGTTGTGACGGCACCTATGTCTACTCTAAATGCAATAGCAGTTGAAGCTTACAAAAAGTACATTTTGGTTTCACTGATTCATCTTGGGCAGGTGTGTTTTGCCACCATTTTTTACATACTTTTGGTGATAATATTTTGTCAACTCTCCAAAGCAATACACTATCTTGTTGTGACGTCTCTGTTGGACAACAGTTTGTGAGATTTATGTGAGTCTTTTCTGGGGCTTGAGCTTGCACTGCCGTATAACCTTCTTATTTTACATTATATATGATATTATCACCCATGGACTTGTTGCTTAGTTTGAGTCACAAAGTGTCAACTTTTTAAAATGATAGTAAATAAGAATATGACAAGTCATGTTTCCGAAGTTTATTCTTGCTGATTTTCATTCTCCTGATTAAATTGCTTCTGATGGCAGTTCTCTACCAGTTTTCCGAAGTACACTTCTTCTGTGGCTCAAAGGAACTTAAAGAATTTCTCTCAGGTAATTATTTGAACTGTGCAAACATATCATTCCAAGTAGCACTGACTGTTTCACCCAAAGCAAAATGAAAGGAATTCTTTTCCCTCAAATGATTTGGTGACAATGCAAGCTCAGTTAAGTATATGCGCAGTTGGCTTTACAATGTTGATGTTAGAAATCTTGTACTGATTCAAGTGTTTTTCAAAATATAAGCATTGCACATTTTGTATTATTAGGCTAGGCATAAAACTACGTAAATGATAATGAAACAAGAAATAGATCAATATCTAATAGAAGTGAAAGAAAGAACACATTTTCATGGCTAGATATATGGCTGGCTTGATAGGAGATCATGAGTACTTTGTGTACATTACTACATATGTTTTGGCACCATTTGGTGATTTAATACAATAAAACTTTATGTATCGGAAAAGTCCCTGTTTAGAGTCCTCAAAATCTCTTTAGTGTACTCAGCGAAGAAATAAGGTGACCAGCTGTAAGCTTCTAAAATCCCAACAATATTTTCTAATATAAAATGAATCCGAATTGGGAGGAGATTGAAGAGACGCCTCATCGAGGATAATTCTCTGTCATGTGTGGTCCTTATGTGTGGAATATAACATAAACTACTTATTTATTTCTTTTTGAGCAGCCCTACCTGGAGTTGTCAAACAGTTATGGCACTGGAAGAATCTCTGAACTTGAAACATTCGTTCAAACAAACAAGGAAAAGTTTGACAGCGTAAGTTTTCCTGAGGTCAAACTGGTGCATTTCCTGATCTTCTAGCAGCTAAGATGAAAGCATGAGTGCAAAGTGAAAGCTCTTTTTTCCGCTCTCTCCACTCCCAAACTCCCATGTTAGTCCATCTTTTGTGAAAGTTATAATAATCCTTTCATTATTTTTCAGGATAATAATCTTGGATTAGTGATGCAAGTAGTGTCTTCTATGTATAAGCGCAATATTCAGCGGTTAACTCAAACGTACCTAACTCTCTCCCTCCAAGATATTGCTAACACTGTCCAGCTAAGAGGCCCCAAACAGGCAGAAATGCATGTGCTTCAGATGGTATCCTGCTTTTTAATCTACTGGATTGTGTAAGTCTTCAACTTTGAACCTTGAAATGTTGATGTTTCACTTTTGGTTATAGATTGAAGATGGTGAGATATATGCAACAATCAATCAGAAGGATGGTATGGTTAGATTTCTGGAGGATCCTGAGCAGTATAAAACATGTGGAATGATTGAACACATTGATTCATCAATTAAGAGGTGTGACTTCTGTTACTTCGGTCATTGGACATGGATATTCTACATTTTACTTGTAATTAGACTGTCATTTTTCTGTCCAATGTGGTGGCTATAGCTACTGATTGGCTTTTTGAGAATTTACATTTAATCTCAAACCCCAAATAAAGTTGGAATGAATTTGAACTTTTGCACATGGTACTAATGATGGATGGTATGCACAAAAGAATGCCAATTTCCATCCAGCAATTTGGATATCTGCACCAACTGTGCTACATAAGGGAGGTGTTTCTAAAATACAAGTGAGTAAGGGAGGGTGAAACTGAAATTTAGTAGATGTTGTACATAAATAGGATGGAAATTTTACTTTGCATCACTTGTTGATAGTAGGGTGAGGGTAAAGGGTAGGGTTCTCTATTAGATTTACTTTATTCTTGACATCTCTATCTCTCTGTGTACATATGTTTTAACGAACCAACAATATGTGAGTCCTGCTTTTATTGTTACTATTCTATCAATTGCTATGAAAGGATATCTAAAAACTACAATGATGTATGTTTTTCTATTGCAGATTGATGGTGGTGTCGAAAAAGTTGACTTCTATGGATGAACTTATGTCATGTGATCCTATGTACCTAGGAAAGGTAAAACTATGTCAAAGTCCTCTTTTGCTAACTGCTTAATAGAACAACTGTATTTTTCACTAATTTAATTTGTGATTACTTGCTTATGCAGGTTGGAAGGGAGAGACAGAGATTTGATTTTGATGATTTTGACAGTGTTCCTCAGAAATTCACTGTCTGAGACTAGCAGAGTTCAGTTTTCTGAGTAAATATGGCAAATGATGCTGATATGTTCATTTGAAATATAAGCAAACTTTATTCCATTGACCTCAAGAAATGGCTAAGGAAATAGGTGTATTTAACTCCTGGTTCAATCAGTGGTATCATGTTTGTTCCATTTGCCCTTTTGTTTTTTGTTTTGTGTGGGCAGGTTGAACTGCTTGCTCTAGTTTTAGTTTACTATCTAGCAAGGAAACTTTCTAGTTGCAGTAAGAGGCTAGGAGGATCATAATGTTCCATCTTCTTTAGTGGACATTGGTGTTTTAGTTAATTTGTTTAAAGAAGCAAGTTCCTCGATCTCCCAGTTTTGGGTTATTACAAAAATGGATACCCTTCTTTTTACGTACTATTTTACATATATTTATCATCTTGCAGCAGATATCCGGCTAGTTGGCTGAGCATGTAATGGCAAAATAAGATGCTTCCCCTATTTAAGTATTTGTTTGTCGACTTTTCCTTCCATTGGAATTCTAGACCCAGGACAGGCCACCAAATATGCTAATACAACTGCCTAAATAATAAATTTTAAAAAATGAATAGTAGTAATGTATGAGCTACATCTTTCTTTGCAAACGACAAATTAACTTGACTTTGACATTCAATAACATTGAAAAGCGACATGGTAGCCAGGAATCAGTAACATATCATTGTAATCTCAATTTGGTTCTCCATGTATCTCCTACTACTTTCCTGGGCTGTGGATTATCTGGTCCTCTATCCCGCTGTCCAGAGGTGAAATACAACCATCCATCCCAGAACCCCGCCTGTGTTGTCTTCGCCCGATATGGCATCTTTCCGATGACAGACCATGTCTGCACAAATTGGTAATTAAAAAAATACTCACAAGTCTGAAAAGGAAATAAGTTATGTAGTCACTCGAATGGAAGGCAATAAAAAACTAACATTTAAGCTAACTGAAACTTCATAAAAAAGTATGTTATGTAGTTTAAGACAAAGATATTGCCAACTTTGATGATTAAGAAAAGGTAAAATACCAGTGTATTTAGGTTGAACTGGAACACCTCTCCAACTAAAATCATCCTTTTGGTCACAGGATGCTTCTCTGTTGTGCCTCCAATAATAACAATAGAATTATTTACAATAACCCAAGAACATTCTATGTGCGAAACCGGTTTTGGCATAGAAGGCAACCCTTTCCATTTCATACTTTCATCCAGCATATAAACATCTCCAAAAACCACCTGAAGCCACAAACATAGAAATTATAGCAACTTCCCCAAAAGAACTTTGAGACAAGACTATCAAAAGGAAGACAGAACCTTGAGTTTAGTTGACCAGACTGAAACAAGAATACTTAAGATTTAATAATCAGATAACTGAACCTAGATAAAAACTATAGCAACATATACCTCGAACCTTCGTGAGCATTTAAAGATAGGGGAGCCAGGTTTGGCCATGAAATCACCCTCTTGACCACCAATAACGTAGAGTCGATCACCAACAGCGATACAAGCCCTGTAGGGAATAGCCTCAATATCAGGTTTTGAAATAAATTGCATTTCAGAACGGGGTATATACTTTTGAAGAAAGGTGAGCACAATTTTCAATATGGACCTGTTAGACATTTTGAATTGATATTTACCAAAGTTCATGTTTATGACTATTCTCAAACTACTCAAGTTCAAACATTTAACCTTCAACATAGTTTTAGCTTTTAAAGTCATCATAAAAGTAAAATGGAACAAGGGCTATAGCCTTAGAAAGAACGACTGACAAACCTATGTGGTCCTCCGCGAGGAATGGGTACTTCTTTGCGCCAGTGCTTCTCTAAGGCTTTTCCATTTGCTACTGCAAGACTCCAATGATCTAATCCAGGGGTGTGGCGATTCTCTTTGCCTCCACCCATCACATGTAGCCTGCCTTTCCAAAGCTGAGTTGCTGGTGCATACCTGAAAAAACCCTAGTCATTACTCTAGTTTTGTATCAAACTCATCATAAGGTACTTATTACTTCAATATGCTATCACTACGATGTGATGCTAATCCAGAACCTAAATGGATGATGGGCGCATTCCTTATAGTTAGAAACTTGATGGATGATGGGCGCATTCCTTATAGTTAGAAACTTGATGGATGATGGGCATTCCTCTACCATTTTCCACTTAAAATACCAGGCTTTTTGTCTGCAGCAGAATTTGAAACCTTGATGTGCGCCTAACCCACACATTATCTGCTGCACCTTACCACTAAACTGAAGTCTAAGGACAATACTAATCTGGAACCTTAGCAGATGCGGTCTCTACAACCCACAGTTTCTTAAACCACTTCATTAACCACTAGGTCACACACCTTTAGATGCACAAGAAACTGATACTATATCAACAACCCCCATTTCCATATGTGATTATTATAAGAAATAAAGTACACAATCTAGTCTAGGTTTAATGTTACAAAAGACTTCTGAGAGATGTGTTCTTTGGATAAGCCAGCAAGGATACATACCTTGGTGCTGGTAATGGTGGCAAGCTTTCCCATTTTCTGGTGTGTGTGTCCAAAACAAATGTGTTTGCTGTAGGTCCCCTGCATTGGGGACCATATTGTCCTGACACTATATATATGTATCTTCCATCAGTAGCCACCCCTAAATGTGAATGTGCCATATCTTTTGGGATTGCAAAACTCTCAGTCCATATATTTGTTGTAAAATTGTAAACATCAACATGAGAATGCACCTATACATAGTAATTAGTATAGTTAACTTGCAAATTTTTACATTTTCAAGCTAATTAAAAAAATGGGAAAAAGATGTTTACATGGTCTAGGTTTTCATATCCTGCAAAAACGAAAAGCAAATCCTTAATCTGAAGAGAATAGCCATCCAAACGAACCACAGGTGCAGATGCCATCTGTTCCCATTTCAATTCAGGAGCAGGCAAATCAGCATAGGTCATGGCTAACGCTCTTTCAGGGTAACGATCCCTATTACTTCCTCTTGCATCCTGATTCTACAAAATGCAAAATTGTTCATAATTGCGTAGTAATTACTAAAAGCAACCCAAATGCTGTCTTAACTAACCTTTAGAGAATGATTGGAGACGTTAATACGGTACTTGTCAGGAGCCCAAGTGGTAGCAAGGGAAACATAAGCAGAAGAAGAAGCAGAATGAAAATCGCGGGTCAAGGAAATTGCTAGAAGAGCAACAAATGCAAGAAGAAGAATGATAGGTTTTGCGAAACTGTGCTTTGCTGTCGATCTTATCATTATGCTGTACTAATAATAATACAGAAGCCGTGGGATGAATACCCATTTGCGCCATTGATATAAGATAATAGGTTTATTATATTAGTTGGAGGATTGTTTTAAGAGGAAGAAGCGCGGCCGCTAATGGTTTTTCACTTTGCCCTTGGTTTTCTGCCTCTCTTTTTTTCCCCTCTTCTTTTACATGAAAAAAATTGTGTATTCCTTGCCATACAATTATCTATTTTTCTACATTTTTGTCATTTATGAATTCTATATATATGTAGAAACAAATTAAATACTCCCTCCCTCCAAAAATAAGTGAGGCTTGCTTGAGTGTCGAAAATACTTGCTACTTTTTAAGTTTCTGTCATAATTCTCAATTTTTAAATATTTTTGGGGTCACATTCTTAATATGTTGAAATTGTGTCATGTGTTCGTTTAATCAATTCTTACTATTTTTGGTATACCTCTAACTCTTCTAACTGTTAGGGATCGTTTGGTTTGAATACAAGAAGTTATGCTAGAATTAGTTATGCTAAGATTATTTATGCTGGAATTAGTTATTCTGACCTTATTTCTTATTGGTTGTTTGGTTTGCTCTACTAAAATAATAACCATTACATCCTTTCTAAAAACAAATGGTTTGATTACAAAAATACCCTTTAATTTAGTTATATATATATATTTATAGAGTTTTTAGTTTTTTATTTTTTAAAACAAAAAACATCCATCTTATTTAGCTTAATTATTTTTATGTATGATAGAATTTAACCCCGAAGAAACCCAGTTTCAGTTTTGGAAAACAAAAGAACAGAAAAAAAAAAAAAAAGGATTTAACCCCTAAAAAAAATTAACAACAGAAAGAAGAGTTGCCTTACCAAGTAAAAATATCTCCATTTTGAAGCTTCCAAACAATCCAGCAAAATGTTGTCAATACTAAAACCAATAGTACTCTTTAGACGGAAGTTCATAACTAAAGGATTTGAAGGATAGTTTTATCATTTAATAAATTTATCCCATCATAAATTATGATGGGATTATCATATCACCCTTGCGAGAGATAATTTATTCTGGTATTATTTATTAATCCTGGGATAAGTTATTCCAAACTTTCTAATCAAACACTAAATTAAGGGGTCGTTTGGTTTGAATATAAGTTATGATAGGATTAGTTATGATGTGATAAGTTATACTGGAATAAGTTATGCTGGAATTGATTTTTATTGCTTGTTTGGTTTGTCATATTCAAACTTATATTCATGACATAATTTCTAAGAATAAGTTGTTTGTTTACAAAAATACCCTTTACCTTATTTAGTTTTTTTATTTTTTTACATTTTCTTTGCAAGTTTAGTCATTCATTCTTAAAAATAAAATTTTCCATCTTGTTTAGCTTAAATATTTTTGGGTGTGTATTTCCATGATTGTGCCGTGTGTTTTTTAAAATTAAACTTTCATCTTATTTAACTTAAAAATAAAACTTCCATCTTGTTTAGCTTAAAATAAAAAATTTCTTTTTAGCTTAAAAATAAAATTTTCATCTTATTTAGTTTTAAAATAAAATCTCCATCCTATTTAGCTTAAAATAAAACTCATTTTAAGTTTATTAAAAGTAAAAGAAATTTTATTATTAAAGTTATCTACATTTTAATTGATAAATATAAAATATAATTTTTTAAGTGAGTAATAAACTATTTAATAAAAAATATGCAATTTAGTAGTGTAGTGAACTTTTTGAGAGAAATCAAATATAAATATAAGAACATAAATAAGAATTATATATATAAAATGTAATTTATTAATAGAAAAATATATTATCATTAGAGCAACGAATAACTAAGGTTGTGAATATTATTATAAATGTTGTTAAAAGTTATGTTAATATATATGAATGTAAAGTGGTGTATAAAAGTGGGGTTTAAGAAGGGTATTTTTGTTATTTTACCTACCCAATCCCAGGATAAGTTATCATGGCATTGTTATTCCACCCCCATGGAGGGATAACTTATCCCAGGACTAACTGTTAATCCTAGGATAAGTTATCCCATCCTTGGCAACCAAACAACAGATTAAATGCCACTTAAATATTATCCCTGGATAAAATCCTCTTGTCCTACACCAAACGACCCCTTATTGTTGTCAACCTCTCACATTTCTTTATAGGTCTATCTACACACTTTACATGCTTGAACTATCTCCTGCTTTGCTCATCTTGTCTACCATGGTCCACAAATGTCACTTCCACCTTACCTCATATAATGTAATTTCTTATCACATATCACCTAATATGCTCACACGTCCATTTGACCGAGAGCCTCCATTTCTCCTACTCCGCTCCAATACATTGTGCAACATCATCGTCAACCTTAGCCTTATGTATTATGTAAGTGAAATTGCATTCTCGATTTTATGTGTTGTATAAATTATGTGTTGTATAAATATACAATATAGTCTTCTGTTATTTACACGGTTAAACTTTACTTCTCCTTTGGGCCAACTTTCTTTGATCCTCCAAAGGCCCAATTAAATTAGCTGGGTTTTCTTCTTTGGGCCCAATACCATTTATTATCGGAAGGCCCAACGAGAAAGATAGAACAGCTCGTCCTGGAGCAAAACCTCCTCCTCTTAGAATATTCTGAATAGCTTTGAAGACTAGTCTGGTTTTCCGGATCTCTCAGGCGCTGTTTGTCCTATCGCCGTCGATCAATCCTCTCTACGGTCCTTTTCCGGTGAGCTTTTCTCCCTTCGCCTCTCCGCAATTTCTTCGAAGCTCTAGCTTGTTTCATTTTGAAAAGCACCCTAGGATTCGCCTTACTTGTCGACGCTGTTTTTGAGTAGAACGAATTTGCAGATCGCAGAAAGTTTTTTGCTAGGGGAATAGGGAACTGTAGAAGGAGTTATGTTAAATAAATAGTCCGTTCTTAGGCGTATTGACTTTGGAGTAAAATAATCAAATCTGTTGAGTTATGTTTTATGTTTTGTTTCCTATTTTAACTTTTCTGATTTCCTGACAGAGGGCTTGACTAATAATGTTGGGAGGTAGAGCAGTCCATCGGTTACTAGGCAGGAAATTTCAATCTGAATCCACGGTATGGCCGTACATTCTTTCTTCTTAGCCGATGCTTATACTCTTGAGTCATTGGTTTATGTATATAAGGAGATTTATTGCCTTCAAAATGCATACTTTCTTAATCCCTTCAAAAAATGCTTTTTGTGTACACTCATGTCTCGTATTTGAAATGCATTTCATTGGCTATACTGGAACACATTTCAGAGCGGTTTATTTTTTGTTAGACAATATGTTGGGTCATGTTTTGTTTTCTGTGTGGTATAGGAATAAATTATAATAGAGGATTAGTGTTTTAAGGACTAATAGAAGTGGGTTCTATTAAAGTTTAAGTGTACTAAAATTGTATTCAATATATTCAATCTAGCAAACTGGAATGTTCTCTGTGACAATGCAAATTGGAAAGAGGACTCAGCATTTTGTGAGCCTGCATTAAATTGTTTTATGCGAATGGGGTCTGCATTTTCCTGCTTGTGTTGGCACTTGGCAGTTATATAGGTAAACATGCTGTACTACCTGATCACATAACATCCTTCTTGCAGCAATAAGCTAATAAGTAGTCTGACAAATCACCACTGGCTGTGCTAGAGCTCATATCTGATGTGGGAAATTTTGTGATTGGTACTGATTTAGTTGAAAGACTTGGGTCCTATCAATTTCAAGTTGTACAAATCATTCGTTAAAACTACATGAATTTGCAGGCATCTCCAATTTTATCACCCTTTGTTTCCAAAAAAACTCAAGAAGAATTTGGATCTTTTGGCATGAAGTCCTTCAGAACATTAGCACTCATTGGAGCGGGTGTATCTGGACTTCTAGGTTTTGCGACAGTAGCATCTGCTGATGAGGCTGAACACGGATTGGAATGTCCAAGCTATCCTTGGCCTCATGCAGGCATTCTTAGTTCATACGATCATGCTTCGTGAGTTTCTCCTGAATCTCTTATCCCCCCTTTGCTCTCTGTTGTCTTTTTTGTTCTCTGCTTTCAGTTGCCTTGTCCCCCACTTTCCTTGTCCCATCAGGAAAAAGGTTAAAGATGTCAGGCTTTTATGTGTATTTTGATAAAGAATGTTCTGTGAAGTGTATACTTCCATCCCTTTAAAGAAAAGGATAAGGATTTCAGGGTATCTGCAGATTTTGTGATAGAGGGATTTTGCCAGGTGCATTACAACAATAATATGGGTCAATCACTTAAAGTACACTACATTCAATTTGCATTTATATGGCATAGCATAGAATGACCTTTCTAAATGAAGTGCTGTTCCATCCTAATGTTTGGCCTGAAAACATGGAAGTCTTCTATGAAATGGAAAAAATGCCAAGCATCGACTATGAATATTGCTTCTCATTTGGTTTACAATTGTACTTCTTGTCTCTTTAATTTCAAAATGCCAAGATATATAGCATCGAGACTTTTTGCATCTTTGACCAGCTTACGTAGAAAAGATTCCATATTCTATGCCAATAGATTCATGACATCCATGTACTGAATCATCAAATGAGCCATGTTAAGAAAGCCCAAGCTTATACGCGTTGGCCCATGCCGTTCAGAGAAAACACTCCTATACTGTGTCTAGTGGGGAGCTTTTTCATCTCAAAGAATAAGCAGATCTTCATATTTCGCATTTTACATTACCTTATCGAAAGAAGAAAAAAGATATTGTGCATTGCTTAAATTTATACTGCTGGGATAAAAAGAAAGTGATCAAGACCTGCTTACAGAATTCAACTAGCTATATAGTCTTATTTTAGTTGAATTATTTTTTGTGCTCTTTTGGCAAACAGAATTCGTCGTGGTCACCAGGTTTATCAACAAGTATGTGCATCTTGTCATTCAATGTCACTTGTTTCATATCGTGACTTGGTCGGGGTGGCATATACAGAGGAGGAAGTAAAGGCTATGGCAGCTGAGATTGAGGTGGAGGATGGGCCTAATGATGAGGGTGAAATGTTTACCCGTCCTGGTAAACTGAGTGATCGTTTTCCTCAGCCATATCCAAATGAAGCTGCTGCTAGATTTGCTAATGGGGGGGCCTACCCTCCAGATTTAAGTCTTATAACAAAAGTATTTCCGCCTTTCTGTTTCTGTTTTTTTAAAGAATAAATCTCCTTTCTGTTCCTATTTCAGTCATTACTGTTATCTGCCCCATTTAGCTTTCATTCTGTTTCTCAGGCACGCCATAATGGTCAAAACTATGTGTTTGCTCTTCTTACTGGCTATCGTGATCCTCCTGCTGGTGTTTCGGTATGCATCATTGTCCTTTGTGTATCTTAGACTCTTTAAGTTTTCAATCTTGAAGCCTTTATACCTTCTGCACTGTTGGTTTTCGACTTCCCATATGATTTTTTATCTTTTGATAACCAAGAAATCCCTGAGGGGCAGAATGGGCCTTTTAGTATGAAATGGGTTTTTTCCCTTTATTACGTAGCTGATTGTGTGGCCTAAGTGGCCTGAGCAACTTTTTCTAGTGGAATTAATTCTCATTCATGGTTCTCTCTAAACATTTGAATCCACATGTATGTCTGTAATTTTTTTTTCTTTTTGTTATTGTACCTTGTGTTGTAGTCGAAAAAGGAAATTACCCCTAACATGTGACACAAGAACATTATGACACAGTGATTTCTTGTTTCCGACTGTAAGCAAAGTAGGATAAGTCTCCAGCCCTTGTCGTGATGTATTTGACTCTGCAACTGAGAGGACAGGGTTCGTGAACTGCTTTGACACTGATAGGCATCTTATTCTATGTAATCTGAAGCTGTGACCTGAATTTAAATCAACAATCCTACAGTACAAATTCATTAATTTAACCAAATCACTTATGGGAATAGAGTAGTGAGAGGATCAGAGTATGTTGGATCACACTTATAGTTGCATAGGATCTCACATGAGAATTTATGATCCTGTTTGTAGGATTGTATTAGATCAATTCAGACAGTAGATCTTAAGGCTTCACTCGGTCACAATGATCCTAGTATCCTACTAATTTGTCAATTTTATGAAATTCCCATATTGTATTTTGTTACTCCTTCCATTCCATATTAAGTTAATTTTTGAGGTGTTTCACACCCTTTAAGAAAAGTAGATTAAGACATAAATTGAACATAGTTTTCCATTTTTACCCTTATTAATTATTGTCAAATTTATGATTAAAATAACTAAATATTAATTAATCACTAATTCCAATACTAACTAATGAATGGTAAAATTGGAAGAACACTCTAAAAAGTAGTCTTGAAAACTGAACAATTAAATTAATTTGAAAAATTGAAAATGCCTCAAAAATTAACTTAATATGAAATGGAGGGAGTAACTTGTATTGGCTGTGCAACAAATTCCAAGACCAACAGGTGCAAATAAACCGTATAATATAATATAACTAACCATGTATATTTGCTTGGATCTTAAAGTCCTACTATGATCCAATCATGGGATTCTAAAATGATCCTATCTAGGATCTCCATTCTAGAAACATCTCATGGTGCATTTGTTGGTTTGCTTACTTAGCCTTCCTAATTGTTGTGGTTGTTTGTGAGCATAATCTAAAGCAAAGTCAACCATTTTATTAGCTGAAGATAATTAGATTACTAGATTTTTTTTGTCCACACAATACTGGCGTTCCTCGTCTCTTTGACTGATCTGTCAAGCTACAACCATACTGTAGATTCGTGAAGGACTGCACTACAATCCTTACTTCCCTGGTGGAGCTATTGCAATGCCAAAAATGCTTAATGATGGTGCTGTTGAGTATGAAGATGGTGTCCCTGCAACAGAAGCTCAGGTTGGTCCCTTTGTCACTTAATTGGAGCTGTCTGCATGTAGTTTCATAGAGATGAGCTACACTACTATGTTTCAGTATAAATAAGCTAATTTCTCCTTGTATTGTTGTGTAGATGGGGAAAGATGTGGTGTCATTTTTAACTTGGGCTGCTGAACCAGAGATGGAAGAGAGAAAACTGGTCTGTTGTTTTTGGTATATGCACAGATGATGATGTTTGTGTTATTATTACTATATGGCAGTTTCTGATATATTTGCATTTCCACTGCAGATGGGCTTCAAGTGGATATTTGTACTGTCCCTTGCACTACTTCAAGCTGCTTACTACAGGCGTTTGAGGTGGTCTGTTCTCAAGTCACGGAAGCTGGTCCTTGATGTTGTCAATTAGAACATCCCCTATTCAAATGCTTGTGGAGCAGGCAAATAATATTATCTTTCTCAAAATGCTTTTGTTGTTTGACGTCTTACTCTGGAATGGCCTGGTTTTTGGTAAAGCGAACAGGCTAAAATTTTCCTTCTATTTGGAGTTGAAATAAGAGGCCCGTGTAATTTTTAAGTTGTGATTTTTATAGTGGGGAGACATTCTCGCCTTGTTTTTGAGGCTGTAACCCCTGTTTGTGGAGCTGTCTGGCTGTTGTGAAACTTTGCTCTCCAGATTTTTAGTTGTGACTTGACATACAATTTTATTGCACTTAAAAAAATCCTATTCCAAGGGTTACCAATACGATTAATCAAATAAGAATTTTACTAGTAAGTTTATTGTTATTGGTTGGCGGATTTGCAGTTTACGTGTGTTACCATGAATAATTCATTACTCAGTTGTGACAAATAATAGTGTTATCGCTGCCTTTTCATTGAAATTCTGCTTACTGAGAAAATATGATAAAAACATTATGTAATTCTTGCCTCAGTTTAGTACGGAGTAATGAAGTGAAATCTAAATTGTGGTATTTGACATATTTTGAAATTTTACATCCAATTTTTAAATTTTACATGCAACTTGGTAGAATTACATTCTTGAAAAGCAGAGGCAATTTTTATCATCCAGTATATTCTTTCTTCACTATTGAAGGAGAGAGGTTATTAAGAGACCACATTCAACGTACAGTGTAAGGTGTAATATGACAATCGAATTGCGTTTTCTTTTCTTCTCTCCTAATTTTATGAAGAAAAAGGTTACTGGAAGGAAACACAACTTGTTCTTTTTTAACCAATTAGAAACCAGCCAATAGTCATGTTCCACATACTGCTTATAATTATAAACCCAACTTGTCTATTCCAACTAGCTTTCAGCGTTGGCCACGCGTCCTTCCCATTAATATCAGATTATTATACAAAGAAGAATTGAATTCCTTGTATATTTTGATTGGCTATAGGTGAATTATTAAAGCAAACTAGTTATTTATTGGTGCACAAGATTTGATCTCAGATAAAACTAGATTTCCTGTCTTTTAGGGTTCTTCCTAAACGACAAGTACATAGGTGTCCACAATACAATTTCAAGACAAAAACACTACTAATTTATTTTATACTAAAACAAGTAATCTATAAGGTGCCGCATCAATTAGAAACACATTCATTTAAGATAAATATAAAATTTTGAATACGCCACTACATATATTTATTAGTTTTAATTTGACTTAGTTTAACGTAATACTATATACTTCACAACCAATTGACTTTCAAAAAATCATATATCTTAGCATCAATGATTGCTCTCGATTACTTATAAATGATAAATAGCTTGTTATTAATGGGAAAATTAATTTTTTTATTATATACAGTATAATTTTTCAGTGAAAGCATATCAATGACTACTTTATTATAACAAATTAAACTATACTTAAGTGAGAGTATTGGTAGGAGTGAGGACCACATAAGGGGGAGAGCAGCAATGGATGCCACCTGGTGTCGCAAACAATTCCTCTCATTTTATTGTCTCACTTTCCAAAAGAGGTCGAGAGAGAAATTTCATATCAAATGAATATAATGTTTCAAATTAAAGGTGAAGAAAACGTTGTTTATTACTATAGAATAGAAGGGATGAAGTAATTATAATACTAATATTTTGTAAGCAATTCGTCTAGAGACTTCAATATTATGCCATGTGTAGTGTGGATACCTCAACGGAAGCATCCATGTGAATGTGTATGCATATAAGTATATACGGTACCCAAAGAGTGCTGGGCACAACATATATACATTCAGTTGCGTCAAATGAAGTTATAAATGATCACTACACATATATAATCATTCTCAAGAGACAACAGGAAGCAACTCATGATATACACAACCATCAACTTCAGGTAAAATTATCTTTCTCCAAAATACACATACAAATATATTACTTTGCCATTTATTATTATTATTATTATTATTATATCAGAGGGAGCAAGCAAGCTAAGATAGACTAGTTTCCGAAACTCATCGGAATAGTATAACATATATATATATATATAACTTTTTTAGCAATATAATTATCTTGTTATATACTCATGCTCGTACATGGCCTAGAATTTGAACTAATGTTTCTGTTTCCAAAGAAAAATGTGTTATTGTACTGGACAATCATCTAATCATTTCTATCTGAAACCCAAACTAGTTAGATTGTTGATATTTATGATCAATATCTTTGTCAATACATTAGAAAATATTGTTACACAGACTCTTTCTTCTAAGCCACATGCCTTGCTGTCGTTACATATACTCCTAGCAATATATGTTTTCATCGACGTACAGACCACGAGAGACGTGATTGTTTGTACGTTATAGGGTGAGGCCAGGCAATATATATTGTAACATGTGTTGTATGTTATTTGTTTAATAGAGTTGCAAAGAAATAGATCTTGAGTTTAATTAACTCAACCTCACATGTAATTAGTTGATCATGAGGGAAGGATTGCCATGAAGAGTTCAAATTCTCCTCCATCAATACGTACCGGGCCCGGAGAATCAGTTCAAACTTAATAAAGTTTGAATTATGGGAAACGTGAATAGACAGGTAGAACTCATACATGTATGTAAAAATAATATAAGATTCTTTGGTCGAGGACTCTACCAGGCTTTTTGTTTTTCTTTAGATTTCATCAATCATTATATATATATATATATATATATGTATGTAATTTTGTATGAATTACTAATAGTTTCCATATACTCCTCCCTAACACAATATAATTCCCCCTCACTGGACATGTATCTACAAGTTAATAATAATTTGTACATTTTCATTAATTTTTTATAAAAACTAACACAAATTTTGAAGCAAAATTATTGGATTACTAAACTCATACTAATTCATATCCTAGTAGTATGGTTTTCTGATTTTATTATATAGTACAAGTAACAATAAACCTGCTTCTTTTTCAACCAAACTTAAATATATTTCGTAGAGATAAGTTATTAAATGGTTATATATATAATTAAAGAGAAAAGCAAGAATATTAATAATTTTATATTATGTAGGAAGAACCTCACTATCATAATTCATAGTAGTAAGAAGAAAAATGAATGGAAAGGGCAGGTGGCATCAGATTCTATGAATGTAGTGAGTAGTAGTATATGGAGTAACTATTAGGTGTAAGCTCCAATCACAAATCAATTCAATTGTGTGACCTCACCTAACCTATTTTATTTTATTTTATTTTATTTGATTGATGGGAGTGGGACCTAATTTTGATCTGAACCATCCACGCGCTCAATAAACCATGCTTCTTCCCATTACATTAATTGCCCACCTTCATCACCATTCCTTTCTCGGTGCATCCCACTTATTTATGGTCGAAAATATAATTAAATAATAAAAATATGAGTATTTTTATAGCTTAAATGTTTAAATGAAATTGTCATATACTTCAACATGATATCAAAACAAGTATTTCATTCCTATGTAAAATTAAAAAAAAATTCACATGTTCTGAGATCGAATTTCAACACCATTCAAAATTTAAAAAAATTTCACGTGTTTGACTCATGAAAAATAATATTATTTATATAATCACAATCACTTAGCATTTGTATTTTCTAGGATCTTTGAAATCAAGTATACATCCTTTATACTTTGTTTCAAGTGTTTGACCCATGAATATTATTTCTATAAACACAATCACTTTAGCATTTGTATTTTCTGGGATTTGAAATCAACTTTTTCTATAAAATCTTTACGCAGTCTATACATTCCTTTATACTTTGTTCCAGAAATAATGTTACTTTTTATAGTTGAGAATTATTTATTTTTCAAACTTTCTTATTTATGTTAAAAAAAAAACCATTCTCCTTTCCAATAAACCATTAACATAACAAGTATAAGGATATGGCAAAAGTCTTTATTTTTCGTAATTTGTTATAGTATCCAATCATAACACTATCCTAATAAATGAAATAAGAGAAGTATTCTTTCTCATCACTGTAGATTATAGTCAAGTGTTTCCGTATTTAAGTTTGAATTTAAAATTGACTAAATATGCTCTATCTATACATACGATTGAAACAAAAAACGAAGAAATATTCGTTCGTGTAGGGGGATGTGATTTTCACGATGAAACAAGGAGGGTGGGAATATTGGTTAAAATAAATGGACACGCGTCTAATTAATGGAACCTCCCAGAAAAGCATTCCCACTTTGCTTCTATCAAGGTACAAACGTGTCGACCTTTTTTCCTCAGTGCTCACTCTACGTGACCTAACCTTATTGGCTCTCACTGCCACACCAATCACAGCAACTCTATTTTCATTTTCCATGGATACATGGGACCCACCTGATCTCACCCCACCAATCATATCTCATCACTGTTTTAAGTTTAACCCTAGACACGTGTTGCTTCCTAACCCTACGTCCCCTGTAACTATGATAATCCTCTCGGCATCCGGCAAAACTAAATTATTTCTATCTAAAAACCACTCTACAACACACCTCTTCGGCACGAATGGACCTTGGAAATACTTGGGCCAGGCCGGGATACACAGGTACGGCCAAAGATACCACGATAATCAACCAGATGATGCTCAGGTTCCGGCCTATTGCGCCCAAGCCCGTAGCTAATTCTTCGGGCCCGGGCACTACGCCGGAAACTCTTGTTGTTGGAAAAAGAAGAACAAAGAGAAAGTACGTTAGAGTTAAGAAAAATGGCAAGTGCAAGATTAATAAAAAAGAAAAAAGTGATGGATCATCGGATGATCATCAAACTGTTGTAACTCTTCAGCTACTACCGGAAAGTAGTGGAGGAGTTAAAAGTTTGCCGGAGAACAGATCTTACCCAAAAACTATCAACTTTTTCGTGCAAGACCGATCATCAATATGGATGAATAACAATATTTTATCTATCGGTGCACCGGATCCGTCAGATCGGACGTCAGAAGAGATCCGATCTCCGGTGGTTGTGGAATCATGGGTGATGGTGGACGGTTTAACAAACACTACTTTGGTAGCTTTAGGAAGTACGGACATGGAGAAGATGATGAATCTACAGCGTGACACGTGTCCGGGGTTCATATCGGACGGTTTAGATAGCGTGAAGTGGGTGAATCTGGCGTATCGGAGAATGATAGATCCGGTAGATGACGGAGGAGAAGCGCCGGAGATGGCGGTGCGTTTAGTAGTGAAGGAGAATAAAAGTGCAGCATTATTATTATTGCCAAGTTTTGCATGCATAGTAAGAATTGTGTATACATGGAATAAAGTGAAGCAGTCAAGGACAATGCCTTGTGATGTATGGAAGATGGACTTTGGGGGATTTGCATGGAAATTTGATGCTAAGGCTGCACTTAGCTTGGGCCGTTGAAGGGTAAATAAACCCGACAATAGTAATTCAATCTAAGGTAATGTCATTTTTATATATTTAAATGTCATGAGAACTGATGAAGTCCTAAGTGAAACAAAATAATGATCCCTAAAGTTTGTGCTTTGGCTGATAACTAAATCTAGCTAGGGCAAAAATGATGCGTAGCTCTCCCTATTCAAAACTCTACTTCTAAATGTGAAAAATGTTTGCTGGAAATTCATAACAAGCTTTTATGTCTTGTTATTCATCTTTAATTTGATACATGAACTGGTACTTATTGTTGAACAAGGAAAGAGATTCATACTTGAAGGAGCTTAACTAAATGAAAACACTCTCCTTAGAACTAAGACCTTGTAATTATTTAACCTGTAACATTGCTTAATTTACTTATTCGAACACAGAATAATTTTGATAAACAACATAAATTTTCATTTGGTACCCATTATATCATGTCATTTCCAACATTTCATTTATTTTGAAATGTTTTCAGGTCTTGATAGAATTTTTTCCTACTCTACAATTTTTGAAATTTGTATTCTGAATCCTTAAATATTTTCCACAAAAGGACTGCAATGCATCCCACACCCAGACATTGCATTTGTTTTTTATGTCAAATATGTGTATTGACTACCAAATACCTACAACAAAATATAGAAAAAAGAGTAGACACGTACCAAATTAAAATGGAAAAAAATGTATATATGCTAGAGAAAATCTACAGTGAGTTTACAACAATAATGTGAATTAAGCTCTTCTCTTATGGGCCTTTGCACACTAGATGTATCTAACGAGGAAATTTTCTACTCTATTATTCTCGAAAAGAATAAGGCATTATTCTCCACATTATCTTGTAGTTTGTTCAAAATAATCTTCTGGCCAACTTTTTGGTCAAAGAAAAATAGACAGTAAAGCACAATATTCATTGGATAGTTAGATCACATGATAAACATTGACGTCTTGAATATTGAATATTCTTCATTTTTTTTGTATTGTATATTTTATTTGCTATCGATCCTTTCACATACTACTAGATAGGAATTATGACTGAAGATAACTACTAAAGTAACTTGTTGTTTTTAATTAGTGGAGCTAGCTAGGTAGCTAGTATATTGAAATAATTGGACAGGGTTAGGTTGCAACTAAAGTAAGTAATCACATTGTTATATGCTTTATTGAAACTAGAGACTATATAACATCACTTCACCAAAAAGGAATATTTTTGGTGTAATCAACTCCAACTTGCTATATCAAATTTTACAGGGTTAATATATAAAATCCCCTTCAAACTTGTCCACAAAATTTACTTTAGTAATGAAACTTTACGGATAGTTATTTATCCCCCTAATTTAGTTTCAATTGAATTTAATACCTCCTCAAAAGTAGAGAACAACTTGTCTTGTGAAAGGTGTTCTACACGCACCTCCACCTGTCAAATCTCCCTTCTTTATTTTTTCACTTTTTATTTTTTTTTCTTCCACCATTCTTGAGATGGAAGGGGTATTTTTTATGCTACCCTTCTGGGCTATGTTCAATCATGGAAATTGAAGATCTACATTTCGGTTAAGCGATTCTGATATAGCTTTGAATAGCAAATTGGTGGTTGTTGCCATGGGGGCTGCCCTTTTCTCTTTGTTTTGTTCACATATCAAACGAAGCTGAGACCTGCACTTTTCTCTTTTGCTTTACTCAAATACAACAAGTCTGAGCCATCAATAACTCATTCGAATTGGAAAATCCATTACATATTTGCTTTGAGATTTTAGTTTGAAGAATGAGACGTCAGAGAAATCGATATTTTCAATGCGAAGAATGATTTTGATTTCTTAGATTTTTCTCTGCTTTACCAGTGATTTCGCTTTTGATGTACATCTTGATGAGAAATTAAGATATATCAATGGTGATTTGTCTTTTAGACGAAGAAACCATCTTTTCTTGTTTGCTTTTAAAATTATAGATTAAAAAACTATAAAGATGAAAAGAACATTCAAAGAAAATAGAGAGATTCATCGGAAAAAATGTCTGCCAAAATTCCCATCAATCTGTACATCAAAAAATTAGTTGCAGGTCTATAATTTGGGGGAAATAAAAGAAAGGAAGACGATGAGGAAAAAAAGAAAAGTATAAAATAAGAAAATAGAATGAAAGAGACGGTCCCACTAAAAATTAAAGGAAAAATTAATTATCAGCCCCTAATTGAAAAATGACACGTGTATAGCTAACTATTTTGTTATACACTTTTTCATTTGTTACGCGCGTGTGGGGAAGTACTTCCACTTTCTTTGCCACGTCACATTTAAGGGGGTATAAACATTACATAATTGAAAAAATTATTTTAAATTCTACATAAATATTCAACTTTCAAGATCATTACGGTGCTTTCATAAATGCTCTATTAATGCATTACATAGTTCAAAATGAGCTTCTTTGTCCTTTATTTTTTTATATCAAGTTAGAAATTGTTGAAATTGATAATTTTTATCTATTGTCATTTCTACGGTCGGAGTTCGACCTTTCGATGCATCTTGAATTGGTGCATTAAAGATCGTGCTCATCCTCAATTATCATGTTGTGCATTATAATATATGAAGTTAATATATCATGTAGCACTTCTTTTAAAAATTACTATGTATTTATATTTCAATTTTGATGTATGTCAATTACTACTTTGTTGAATGTTTATTATTTTCGATTATTTCTAAGTACATTGTATTATTTGTTTAAAAAATTATATGTTTGTATTTTTAATTTTTGTGAAGGTTAATTGTAATTTATAGTAGAATTAATATAAATTTAATTTTTTAAAAAAGTATTATATAGAAAACATAATTTATAAAAAAGCTAAATTTTATATCTAAAATTAATATTATAAAAATATTACATAAAAAATAATTAAATATACAAGAGATTTAATTAAAACATACAATTTATATAATGTTTAATTAAAAATTTGTATAATAAAATAATATTAAAATATTCAGAAAGTGAAATGGTGTGATGAGTAGTGTTGCACCAATTTGGTGTAACACTATTCACACACCAAATTTGATGTAAAAATTAGTGTGGGTTGAATCTCAAAACACTAAATTTTACACTAAATATAGAATTTGATGTAAATTTTGATGTTGAGTTGGAGATAGTCTAATAAGACGGAAACAGAAAACTGTATATTATCTGCTGTTTTCTTCGGTAGATGTGTTTTATTATCGTTTGTGTCTTGGTGTTTCAACTTTTATTACAGTAAAATGACGTAGGAGTCTTTCATAAAGCAATTGTAGTTTACTCAATCTAATTTTATAACAGTAAAATTATTTTAAAAAAAAATTGTTACCTTTATTATTTGTGATAGTGGACAACGTTTTATGACATTAGTACTATTATGATGGATAAAATATTGTTTACTTAAAAAAGGCAAATACTATAATTTACAATTTCATTGATATTAAACCTCTTATTCAGGGACCGGGCACGTGTGTTAAGTTATAGTACTACGTACGGATAAGATTTACTTTTGCTTGATAAGCTTAAACAATTAATGAGATATAGGCTGAAACTAAACATTATTAACGAAAGAGTATCTGAACATAGTTGGAAAAGCTCAAATTAAAGTTATACTCATCATTCATCAAGATTGTCGTGGACTAGTAAGTATTGATTTTTTTTAATTCTTAATCATATGTTTGAGTTTGATTTCTACATATATTAATAATGTCTTTATTATGAAACACTTTACTTTTAGTATCAAATATTTTGATGTAACTCAAATTTAATTGAGTCCTGATAGAAAACTGAAGAAAAACTAACAATTGAATAGAGTTGATATCTCAAAAGATCACTCAACTTTGCGAATTTATCTAAAAAAATTATTAAACTTTATTTTGTATCAATAAAATCACTCAATTAAATTGATCATTAAAAAAATTCACACTATAAATAAATTATTTTTGATATTATGTTCATGATTAAACTACTAAATATATGACTCAAAATTGATAATTCATTATAAAATAATAAAATTCAAAATAAAAGATAAATTTATCAAACTTGAACCTAAAATTTTCCAAACTGTCGTCATGATCCATGAACCTCACTTTTATTTATTTTTTAAATGAAAAAAAGAGATTTTCAGAAATAAGAAATTGATTAAACCATCACAGTAAGTGTGGTTACCAGCAAATGAAGCAATCGTAATTTAGCAAATAAAGTTGAAAATTATTAGCCGTCACTGCAATGAAGCAGTAGTAATTAATAAAATGAAATTTTATGAAGCAGTAGTAATTAATCAAAAGAAATTGATAAGATTATCTTTTATTATTTTATTTTATAATAAAGTAGTAATTTTAAGTTATTTATTTATTATTTTAATTGTGATCAGATATAAAAAATAATTTATTTTGATTTTTTAATGATAAATTTGATTGAGTGGTTTTATTGATATAAAAGTTTAAGTTAAGTAATTTTATTGATATAAAAGCCTAAGTTGAGTGATTTTATTGATACAAAATAAAATTTAATGACTTTACTAGATAAATTTTCAAAATTGAATGACCTTTTGAGATATTAACTTTATATGCATATACCTATTAATCATGGATTTCTTTGCATAGGTAAAGCGATGATTCCAGTATAGTTTCCTGTTTTTCTATTCATAGTACCTTATTTCATTTTAATTATCGAAATAAAATAAGTGTCATTAATTAGATGTGAATGGACAGAATAATTATAAGGTTATTTTTCTTTCGATTGTGGATTTATCTGGGTTATAGTCAAAATAAGCTGCAAAGTGATTATTAGAGTGTTTAGACCAAGTATAAGTTGGTAACCACCAAATATGATACATAACTTTGTGTACTTGTCAATCAATTACCCGCTTTTGTAAATGTATATTTTACTAGGAATTCTTTTCCTTTTCTTCTAAAAGTTGAGAAAGAGATTTTTATTTATTTTTTGTTTAAACATACTAAAAATGATTTATGTTTTCGTCCAATTTTTTTTAGGTTACCTCATTCCTTTTTAGCAAGTCTTTAATTTAATTTTAACTTATCATTATATTAAAAAATATTTTAATATATTTGGCATATTTTTTATTCAAAATCATAAAATTCAAAAAATAAATTCCCTTTAATTAAAAAACAACAAACAAATTAATTGGAATAGTAGAATGAAATATAAGGAACACGTGTGGACATAACTAGATTTCCATTTAGGGGTTGTTGGCTAGAGAAGAACCACGCCACGCGTCCTTCCTTCTTTTTGACCAATTCTTTTGCTTTTTACTTTCTTTTTGCGTATTATTCTCTATTTTCAGTAAGCAACCTGCTTTAAATGGTTTTCTTTTTGTTTAAATAATCAAATGCCCTCTTTCTTAAAATTCTGCACTTCAACCAAATTAAGAAAAAGAAAAAACAGAACATTATTAATATTCTTCAGCAACTAATAGAATGCCTTTTCTAGTAATAAAATATAGATTAATTCCTTTGATTGCAAGTGTAAGGTATTATAATATAATTTATAATACATGTACTACATTCATCATTAGCCATTTATAAAATTCTGGTTGCCGGCATAAATAAATACCATCATAATTTATGTAAAAACTACGGAAGAATATAAAAAGTGGAATAAGAAGACAAAAATTAATAATACATTATTATTATCACTGAAATAACCCTCGCTCAATTATTTAAAAAATTATTTTTTCGCACATTACAATCTCTACGTGACTTCTCTTCAAACTAAACGATCCTTCAAATTTTTATACATTGAGGTGCTGAAAACTCCATTAATGGAGGTTAAAACATACTGAATTACAGAGAGAAATCAGAAGGAAGAGAAGAGAAGAGGAAGAAATCTTATTGAGCTGAATTATTCTACTGTTACATTGAATCTCATCCCTTTACATTGTTACTTAATATCTATTTATAGATGGTAGGATTGTAACCATCTTCTTAACTAACAATGGAAGCTTCTAGAACATTCCTAACAACTTAACTAACTCACACCATACAACTTGCTTAATTGATTAACAGGTACGTTTAGTCACACATTTTTAAAAAATATGGACCATTTATGTAGTGAAATACTTTGAAAATTGTTATTTAATAATCAGTAATAAAGTAAATTGTTATGTGGGGATCAATAATCATGAATAGTATTAAAGATAGTATAATAAAATCAAATTCTGATTCAAAATTTTTAGACGATAAGTGCACTAATATTATAAAGAGGTAAATCTATATGATATAAAAAATGTCAATTGAACTTGGACAACACTACAATTTTAGATTTGAATATTTTAACTTTATTTTCTTTGATAAATGAAGGAATTTCACTTCAATAAGTGAAAAAACAAAACAAAGCTGATTAATTTATAATTATAAACTAATAAAATAGTTTAACCTTAACCGAATTGGCTAACCATTTTATACTGCTATCAACACAATAACTATCTACATCCATGTATCTATTTAAGTTAATTTTTAACCTTAAGCTAACCAATATATAAATGATAAATGAAAAGGTTTTGAAGGATGCTGATTAATTTGAAGACATCACACTATGAGCGATACATATACATTATAACATTAATCGCCTAAATAATTAACCATTTTTATGTTAATTACAAATGCATAATCATAAATTTAATTGTCTGTCTATTATTATTAATATTTCCGTGAGAAGTCATTTACTTGTTACTTTATTAGATGTTGATTATATTTGATATGAAAAACAAATTTGATTTTACTTATTTTTATCGTAAGTTATACTATTTGAATTGACAGGTTTTCTAACCAATTACTGAGGGAAGGAAAGTGGAAAGGAATCACTTCAAAAAGCTGAAGACCAATATATTGGGCCTCGAAGTGATTTACTTGGTCTTGGTGGGCCGGTGTGCTGCTTCTCTGGCCCGTGTGTATTATTGGGTTTTCCCAATCTAGGCCCGTGTATACTGAGCTACACAAAATTATGCTCATGTTTATTCAATATGTCCAATTTTTACGGTTAAGTTATTTCACGCTATCAAGAAAAGAGTAAATATAACTGATAATTTATTATATTTAATAAAATAAAATTAATCATTTTTTCTCAGATATTGTGCATGCTTCTTTAATATTGAGGGTATAGTTTGAAATAGTTATTAGCTTCAATCTTAAACTTCTAAAGTGACAATTTTTTTGGTAGAAAAGGATACTTATATATATATATATCAGGACATTACAGTAGCAGAAGTAGAAATAGAGTTAGCTAAAGAGATAATTATAATGAGATAGGGAGAGTAATCTGTAGAACAAATATTTGTATATATATATTTTGACATTTTATGTATCTAACTTAAAAGAAATTGATATAAGATATTGACTTAGTTTATATAATTTAATTCTGTACATATGTAAGTTGACATTCTTGCTTTTTAAAAAAAATATATAAACAATTGCGCAAAGCACAAACAAATTCACTACTATAAAAATAAGTAATTAATTTGAGTTAATACAAAATTTGGAGTTTAAGAAAATAAATACTAGGGGTTGTTTGGTAGAGTGTATAAAATAATGCTAAATAGAATATATTAGCAATGCATGTATTAGGTATGCTTGCATTAATTACACATAGATTATTTTATTGCATTGTGTGGTTAGATGCATTAAAACTAGTACGTATTGCATTAAAAAATGTAAATAAGGTTTTGAGAGGCAATTGAATGTTTTATCATATTAATGCATGCATTAAGACCATTGCATTGCTAATACCTAGAAATTCATAGTATTAGCAATGCATACCTTAATACACAATAGAGTGTATAACTAATGCTTACATTAGTTATACATAGGTTGATAAAGAGTACCAAACAAGGTACTAGTAATACACAAAGTTAATACATGCATTATTTAGATTTTATAATTTTGAATATATCACATACCATGTGACAAGTTGAAATCAAAAGGTTGATAAATTTAAAAATAAATAAATAATAGACTAAAAAAATAAATAAAAAATAAAACAACTAAATTGAAACAAATGGAACATAACACTTTAAGAAAACAATTAATAGTCCTATTATTGCTAAAAAAAAAAGATCTCCTCAAATTTGGAGCTAGGCGGGTGCTTTGAAGGCTTAGAACCGGCCAACCGGGGCTAAATATCACTCATAAATTTTTTCCTTTATTTATTTATAATTTCATACTATTTATTAATTAGATTCATGTTATAAAATTGTCCTTGGAATAAAATAAAAATAGAGGCTATAAACTACAGACGATCGATTTTAGAAGCAGAACGCGAACCAATTTTCGATATTCTGAATTCTTATTGAGCAGATCAAGTTTTTTTTTTTTTTTTTTAAAAGCTTTAAAGAGAATTGTTTTCCTGATCCAAAGACCAAACAACACACTTTTTATTTATTTATTTAATTAATATTTATATTTATTTATATATTCAAGGGACAAGGATCCTAATAGATTCAGAATCTTCTAATTTGCAAAAAAAATCATAAATTAATGACCCAGATCTTTAGTACGGAAGTACAAAATAATATCACCCGTTGGATTAGCCGCCATATATTTCACGGTTGAGCTTTCGCCCAAAGTCAACAATTCTCCCTATTTAAAGAAGTTAGCGTTTCGAGAAACCCGTTTTCTTTACTTCCCTCACTCTTAACAGAAAGAAACCCAAAAAAAAGAAAAAGAATTCCATAGCGAGAGAAAAACAAAAAAAGAAAAAAAACTTATCTGTTTGAAGAAGTGGTGCTTCGAGCTTTCAGCTTCCCCCTGTGATCACAGCGGTTGCCTATAATTTCTTCAAAGGTTCGCAAGAATTGCACTTCTTGAAGGTTTGGAGGTCAAATTGGGTATAAATTCACAATTCTAGGGTTTGCTGTTTTGATATTTACGGCTTATTCTTCTTGAATTTTCCTCTGTATTTCGTTGAATCATTTAGTATTGGTGTAATTGGGCGTTGCCGCCGGGGTCAGGAGCTGATTAAGCGAAGGTAATTTATATTACCAAGCTAATCTTGTTGACTACTTAAGTTTTCCTTTTTGTTGGAATAGCCAGTTGCGTCAAATTGAAACTGTGAAAATAGTGAGGACTCTGTGTAATTGTCTTGTTAATTATGAAGATTGATTAGGTATATATATTCAATTTGTATTGCCCATATGATAATTTTTCATGATAAAGTTTGTAAGGTTTCAATTAAAGAAAAACTAGTGGTTTTGAATGCACTTGCAATTTAATATTACACCTCACTTATTTTTTTGATTAGTGACGAATTATTCATGGGGAAACGCATCGTTTATTTGGATTTTATGCGGTGAAGTTTAGCCCATATATATATATATATATACATATATGAAAGAATTTGTAACTATAATTTTAAGATCAATGATAATATAAGAGAGAGAAATAAAAATTGAAAAACATAGCTGAATACTATCTCACATCACAATTAGTGGTTGTGGCATCAATATAGATAGGTCTGAAAAGAAGGAATGCTCTACCTTGGCGGTATGTGTCTCGAGGACCTGAGCTCTGATTAAGGCTAGACATGACCCCGAAAATATCGACCTTGAACTCAAATAGGGGTTGCCATAAACAACGATAATGGGCTGTTATCCCTAAGTTCTCAGTAGGACATCGACAAATGTATGAACCTACAGACCATAGTCTGGCTATTCTTCTTAGAACCAATTGTTTTTTTTTATGGAATTCTATCTCAAAACTCGGTGAAAATGGGGTTGCCCCTCTACCTGTCTCCACTTGAAAACTAGACTTGGTCCACCAACCAGGTTGGAACTCGTGACTAGTGCCTACTATACATCTCGTGTGGTATTGTAAAACCAAATTCTTAGGTGCTTATAAATCAAATCCTTAAGCTCTTGGGGCTCATTTTCCTTACATGGGATAAATGAAGATGAGGTAATAGCATACAAGCTTTTTTTTATAAAAAATTCGGGTAATGACAAAATCTGGAAGTTACGAAATTTGTCTTCATTCCTAACTTCCATAATGAATACATACTATTTTTGGAGCGCTTCATAGCTCCATTGCTTTCCCTCCTTATTCAGTTATACCTTGACCTCAGGGTTTGAAATCAGGAAATAGAGGACGAAAAAACTGGAATCTTCCAATGTAGTCCGGGGTAAATTTATAGGGAAAATTTGGGGCATGTGAACCCATGATCTCTCGTAACCGAATAATTTATGTATATATTTTCTAACATTAGTATAATATTATATGCCGACACTCATGCTACTAGAAGACTAAATGGCTCACTCGGTTGTAGGTTGAGTTATTTATTTAGAGGACTAAAGATCAATTCCCACTAAATACATTTTTTCCTTTTTTTTTTAGTGGTGCATCCATGTTCTAGAATCCCTAGATTCGCCACATAATGTAGCTTTCTGGTAACCAGACTTGCATTGTTGCAGCATATTCCTTGTTGACAAATCTTGATTGAGTATGTCTATGGACTTCACTTATGGATATGCCCATTAGAAGTGCACACTGTTAGCTCACTTATAAGAAAAAAGAAAAAACGCAGACTATTAGCTTGAGTATAGCAACAATGCGATCACCATCTCCTTTTGAAGTCATGAAGATCATACGTGTTTTAGATTTCACCAGTATTTGGGGACTGTAGTAGCTTGATAAGGTCCAAAGTACTTTGGGTAGCTTAATGGTCCTTCTGATAGCCACTGATGTCTGCCTATTGGGTTGTAATCTAAGCAGATGGCTTCCAATTATTCCTTGAGCGGAGTTGTGGACATTCATGTATCTCATATGGTTCTCTAGGCAGCTGTCGACTTCCTTGGGCTATCCATCTATTTGTGAAGGGTAGAAAAGCTCCGTTGTTGTTTGACCTGCATTCATTAAAAAGGTTCCTTTCGAAACGATCTTGTCTGCAGGGACAATGTTGTGAGTAGTCCATGCAGCTTATTGTCTGAGAATATTCTAGCAACTTGGAAAACAGTGAAGAGTGTGTCAATGAAAAAATATGAGCTTGTATGCTATAACAATCTACAATCACAAAGATGGTGTTACCCTCTGACTTGGCCGCACCTTTATTATATCCATTACTACGTACTCCTTTGCTTTCTCTAGAATTGGTAGGGTTTGTTGAAACCTAGGTATGTCACATCCTCTACTTTGCACTTTTGACAAGTATCACACACTTGAAAACCTATTTTCGGCCTTCCTTGACTAATGAAAGCCACGAAATACTTATCTGTCTCTTCTTAATGACTATGGCAGACAAGTGCCCCTCTGATGAATCATGTATTAAATAACTTTCCCTGGACCATTATACCTGAGCTAATCTATTTTGCAAGGAGGTCTCAGTAATAGCCCCCTCACTTGATTCTTTTTTTCAGCCCCTGAGACCTTCATCACTTTATAGCTAAATGTTATCAAAAGCGAAACAAGATAGAAAAACAACAAGTACTTGCTGGGCCTTTTTTGTGCGAGGAACAATTGAAACACGAGTTTTAGCAAGGTAATGGGTAGACTAGATGCAAATTTCTAATTAAGCTTAGTAACTAACCTGCGCTGATCATCACTTGAGGAGCAAATTGATATCATAATCCTGATCACCATCATATTTATCCTATGAGTATTTTTAACAAATAATACATCCACAAAAGGAAATCACATCCTAACAATGAAATGTGATCCATGTCAGCACCTTCATAAATAAAAAGTTGAAACTGGTAGGTTGTGTCTCTTGGCTCTCTCCCTTCTGCACATTTAAAGCAGTTGAGCACAGTGTTATCAAAGGCGCGCTTTAAGCGCTTAAGCCCTGAAGCGAGGCTCAAAACATGTTGAGCGCTTCGCCTCGCTTTATGTGCGCTTTGGTGTCATCATCAAGGTTCTAAGGCAAACTTTTCCTTGCCAATGAGCCTCTTATGAAGAAGTGACACTAAACAATTGATATTTCACTTTATCATAAAAAAAATTCAGTTTCATTGGTCATAAATGTGTCATTCATGTTTATAATTATTAGTCTTGGACTAAACATATATATTTGTATTTTTTTCTCCCTTTGCGCCTTTTTTCATTAAAGCCCATGCTTTATTTGCGCTTTGCGCTTAAAGCCCCCACGGACCTTAGAGGTTTTTTGTGCTTTTCGCCTTTGATAACACTGGTTGAGCAGAGACCATTCAGTCTGCTATATCCAGGTGTGATCCATCCGAGAGAGTCAGGTTTAAATTCCTGCCAACAATAGATCTGCCTTATTCATCATCAGAGTTCCTTGAGCAAGTATAATCTTTGCAGGAGGAGAGCTTTCAGCACTCCCGATAGCCTCCATCTTAATAAGCTGAGTCTCTATAGGTCCATCCTGCGATAAACATCTTCACAACATCAAAAGAGAGCCGACAACTAAATGGAGTTGATTTCTCAAATGGTCACTTAACTAGAGTTATTCTCTCATACAGTCACTTTCTTTGATGGAAAAAATTGAAATCAAGAAGAAAGGTGATTTTTTGGGATAATAACTATTAGTTGAGTGACCATACGAGAAATCAACCCAACTAAATTAGAGTGAGCAGTTCTAGCAGCTTTGGACCTCTTCTTTCTCTAAGTCACAAAAGCTTGAAATTTTGATTCAAGCCTTTCATTGTTGATTTGTTTGAATTTTGGGTTTTCCACCCCGGTTAATATTTAGAAGCTCCAGTGCTAATTTGCAATGAGAGCTCAAAGATCAAATAAATTACAAGAGAAGCAAATGAAATTAGAGAACAAAATTGAACAAACCAAGTAACGAAGGGAGAGAAAAAATAATAAGAGAAATGTGCTCAATTAATTTCATTCATGCACAACACATAGTGCGATTAAGGATTTAAAGGTGATGGAGGTTATGTAATTACCTCACAGTACACTGATGTCACATAAATGAGGTTATAAGAGGAAAGAGGAAATTTTGTTAACTGGGACTAAACTGTAAAACTGAAAATTTCTGAATAGAACTTTATTCGAAATGTTGTAATCTCTACATTCTACCTGTGGAGTTCTTCGTATATATATCTAGGAATTCCTGCCAATGTAGCACTTTTAGGTTTTATGGCTGGTTTCAGGATTGGCTTCCTGAGAACATCTCTTCTTTTGTGATAGGTCGGAGAAACCCTTCTTTTGCTGAGGCCAAGTAGTACCTATTCTGCAGTCTGGTCGATGGCTAGGAAAGACAAGTTGCGTGGAGGTGGTTCTGCTGGTTTTGCCACTAATTGTGGATCGGAGGGCTCTGGCAGTTCAGGGAGATTCGATGCTGGAATTTCCGTTTCAGGACATTCAATTGCTCCTCAGCAGAGATGGATAAATATAAATTCTTCTTCACATGATGGTTTTGCTGTGCCCATCCATGTTATACTGCAATCCAAGCTGTCACCATCTGAGAGGAAAAACTTGGTTCTGCAGTTGAGATCTGATATTGAGCAAATTAGACTTCTTCAGAAGAAAGTTGAGTTTTACAGGACAAGTGTAATTGCAGTTTCATCTTCTAGTGATATTGTTAGCTGTAGCAATGCACAGAAAGGGCTCCCTTTAGCAAGCAAGAAGAAATCTGCAGGAAACCCTGGGTTTGGAAAGAAGTCAAACCCTCTTGCTCAGAAGACACGGGGCCTGAGCAGGGAGGTGTCAGGCAGGTTTAAATCTGTTAAGCCTGCTTCAGTACCATCCCGTTCAAATGCAGCATTGATGAAACAGTGTGAGAACTTGTTGAAAAAGTTGTTGTCACATCATAATGCTGGTGTATTTAATAAACCTGTTGACGTAGTTAAGTTGAATATTCCCGACTATTTCACTGTCATTAAACACCCAATGGATTTGGGGACAATAAAGAAGAGGCTCACTTCAGGTGCTTACTCGAGTCCACTGGAGTTTCTTGCTGATGTGAGACTGACGTTTTCTAATGCATTGACCTACAACCCCCCTGGTAATATTGTCAATGTCATGGCTGACGAGATGAGCAAATTTTTTGAACTGAGATGGAAAACTATTGAGAAAAAGCTGCCTACAAACGATGCTGAATTAGTGGAAGAAAAATCAGTCTTGCATGAGGAAAATGGAACTGCTTCAAAGAAGAGGAGACTTTCTCCAACGCAGCATGTAGTTATGCCAGAACTTCCTAAATCCAAGATGACTGATGAAGAGAAACATAAACTTGGTGGTGAACTAGAAGCTTCACTTGGTGATCTACCCGACAGCATCCTTGAGTTTTTGAAGGAACTGAGTTCAAATGGAACAGAAACTGGAGAAGATGGAGAAGATGCCATTGAGATTGACATTGATATTCTCTCTGATGATACTTTGTTCACGTTACGGGCGCTTCTAGATAAGTTTTTGCAAGAGAAGCAAAAAGACAATGCAAGAGCTGAACCTTGTGAGATAGAGGTAGTTTACCGTCAAAGATTACATCTTCACGTACAATGTAGAATGGACACTCCACCAGTGTTTGATGTTAATGAATTATTGTTCTCTCTTATTGTTTTTTCAGCTGCCAAATGGATTGGGGCTTAGTAATTCATCCATGCACCTAGAAGGAGGTTCTTACTCGCTCTTTTGATTTCATGCACGCTATTGTTGTTTGGTGTTAGATTTCGAACTTCAACGATTTTCCTTCTAAATACTGGAAAATATACAGATAATAACCATGTTGATGAGGAGGTCGATATTGGTGGAAATGAGCCTCCTGTCTCCAGTTATCCTTCACTTGAGATCGAAAAAGATACAGATCCCAAAAGAGATGAACGTATAAATACAGGGGGTCCCAATGGTAATTCAAATTGGTTATTGACTCATCGATACTTTTCGCTTTGTTTCTGTTGGACATTCTTGTAGTGCATCCTACTTTTTCTATGATCCGCCTTCTGGTGACATATCCTGTTCATATCATATCTTCCTTGTCTTATCTTCTAGGGCTGGTAAAATGAATTTTGAAGCCATCAAGTCATCGGACTATTTTTACCATCTTGTGGGATGTGCTCTTTTCCCTTTTAATTTTTATTAACTGGAAATCTTTGAACATTCTAAATTGTTGTAGTCTGATGATTCTCTTACATTCTGAATTGTTCTTTTTAAAATAACCTAAACTATTCTATTTCAGGATTTCTGTTGTTGATCTTATATCTCCTTTCCTAGTTCTTCACTGCACTGCATAGTGAGGTTCTTATTAGGTTGCTACATCGTTAATACGTTTGGAGAAATCTACTAAGTCAAGCTTGTCATAATCAACATTACTTGCTCAGAACATCTATTACTTGCTCTCTTTTTCTTTTTCTTTTTCTTTTGATTACCCGTCAATTTCCGGTCAAGTGGTTTGCCAAATAACTGACGATCCCAGTTGATGTTGCATGATTGCTAAAAAAATGGGATGCTTGTGGCCCCGCATTTACTGCATTCAAGAAGTTCATAGATTTTTCTCTACATTAAGTTTGAAGTTATTCTAGTCATATGTTCGTGTGTGTTGGATCTAAGCTTCACCTATTTCATTTTTGAAGTTTGTGTTGGTGCTACTATATTCTTTTTTACTTCTCTTGCCCAGCTTTTCTTTTCAGTTTCTGTTAAAACTTCATCATCATTTGTACTGTGCTTCTTGAATTGCATTTATTCTTTATTCTATTTTCTTTGATAAAACTTAGAGGAACTTAAATACTTGGTGTTCCAAATTTCAAATCCATCCATACAAGTGTAGTGTTATCTCTGAATATAAAGCAATCTGGAACTGCTGATTTAGTAGGCATTGTTAGAACTTAGAATTCTGAATGCTGTCTTAACTTGTTCTTGCATCTCCCTTCCATCCAGATTCAGATTCTAGTAGCTCTTCTGATGATGAGTCTGAAACTCAAAGAACACCTG
Source organism: Solanum boliviense (assembly GCA_029582625.1). NCBI lineage: Eukaryota > Viridiplantae > Streptophyta > Magnoliopsida > Solanales > Solanaceae > Solanum > Solanum boliviense. Next base: position 44,379 of record JAJOOJ010014979.1, read on the forward strand.
ATCATGCTGAGCAGGTGAAGAGAGATCACAATAGCTTCTAAATGAACCCTCATGGTGTTTATTGCCATTAGACCAGCTTTAGAGTATTTAGAAACCTAATACATCTTTTTTACCGGTGTTTGATCACAGGATCACAGTTCACCAGTAAAGGCAGTTGGAGAGGAAGCTGGCAATAGTTTAGCTGAAGGAAATCGTGAGTTCTTTTCTGATTATGATTTCTTGATATAGTAGAGAATTCTGTTGATGGTTATCCTTTTATTTGAAACTGAGCACTTATCTGAAATGTAGGAAGTGCATAAATCTGCAGAATACCTATAAGGCTTGTAAAGTGTGGTGATTAGTGGTTTCATGGAATGGTTATTAGGGGATCTAAATCAAGTGTTAGGTTATTAAATATTTTAGCTGTCTGGTGGTGAGATCCTGTAGTCAGGTTTTTTTGTTGTCTTTTCCTAGACTTCATAGATGTTGCTATCTCACTCCTTGTTTAATCTCCAGACTCTATCAGCGGCGTGGACCAGCTGGATCAAAGTTCTCAGCAAATGCCATTCTCTGTTGAGTCAGAAGCATATCAAGATGGTTAGTTGAGAACTGTTTTTTCTGTATTTATTGTTAAAGATAAAAGGTAACGTAAGAAAAGTTGGTTTATTTCCTTTTGTCTCTATTGATTTGTGGTTCATGTGTTGCATTTTTACATTAGGGGAGAGTAGGGTCTCCCCTGGAAAGCTCTATAGGGCTGCTCTCCTGAAGAACAGATTTGCGGATACAATTTTAAAAGCTCGAGAGAAGACACTTGTTGAGGTGAGTATCCTTTGCTTGTTATAGGCATTCTACTGCTTTTTCCATTTATTTTGACCAGCGTGTCATTCCATCCTGTAATTTTGCTATAAAGGTCGAGAAGGGCGATCCGGAGAAACTTCGTCGTGAAAGGGAGGAGCTTGAGATGCAAAGGAGGAAAGGTACCCCCAACCCGAATTCCCAATATTCAACATGGAAGAAAATTCTTTTTTTATGTGAATTGATAGCCTGATTATGTTAATTTCCATGATCAGCGAAAGCTAAGCTGCAAGCAGAAGCTAAAGCTGCTGAAGAAGCTCAAAGACGTGCAGAAGTGGAAGCTGCAGTGGAGGCTAAGAGGAGGAGAGAGCTTGATAGAGAAGCAGCAAGACAGGCGTTACTCCAGGTGAGTAGAAAATATATCATGTCGTAGAAGGTCAAGTGCTTCAGTTAAAACCATTTGGTTTTTGCAGATGGAAAAGACCGTAGAGATTAATGAAAATTCAAAGTTCCTTGAGGATTTGGAGATGCTGACTGCTGTCCCTTCCGAGCAATTACACAGCTCGGTAGACGAGACCAGTCCAGATCATTCCCAGGATGGATTAGGTAGCTTCAAATTTGGAGGCAGTAATCCCTTGGAGCAACTTGGGTTGTACATGAAGGTGGATGATGATGAGGAAGAATGTGAACTGGCTACTCTCCCAAGTGATCCTATTGATGTTGAGGAAGGTGAAATTGATTAAGCTATTACCCTCTGCCCCACTGTGTTGCTGTATCATAGTATTCAGAAATATGTGATAGGTTTAGTAACATGAATCCCTTTTCCACCTTGAAAGCCGATTTTGTTTTAAGAAAAAAGGTACAGATCGAGAAAATATGAGAAGTGTTGATCTGGAATTCAGTTTGCAATTGGATGTGAGTAAAGGGAAAAAAAAAAGAATTGTGTGGAAGTCCTCTGCTGTTTCACCTTTTCTGATTTTCAGCTTCGCATTTTTAATCTTATTATCTATTCAGTAGTAGTGTGTAATTATGAGGATTCGAATTTGTTAGGAGACGGTACCCAAGGCCCAGGATAGACCGTTAGTTTTTTTTAGAAATTACGGACGATAAATACGTAAGTATCATCTTGTTTCATGACAATTATAAAATTAGATTTTCTATCTGCACTTGTGAATGAGATCGAAAGATAAGGCAATTTTCTTTTTTTTTAAAAATAATTATCGGAAAATTATCTGGTTCAACTTTAGTTAATGCACTATGTTATCTCTAACTTTTGGATAGATAGATAGATCTTTCATGTTTTTCATCATCTTATTAAGGCTTATAAGGAGTTACAAGCAAATAGAGTAAAAGGTGGGTAAAAGTACAAGTAAAACTCAGATAAGTAGAAGGGAAAACAGATTCTTATAATTTACATTATTGTACACTAGAAGAAACGGACTTGAATAATATAAGATGAATTCTTCGGACTTGAATAATATAAGATGAATTCTCCCAAGCTATGGAAGTTGGGAAGATGACTAAGAGAAAAATTCGTAGTCCTTGGCTTGTATAATGATGGTTCTTAAACCGCCGATTGGTGCCAAAACAGTCAACAGAACTCCCAGTATTATGCAAATCTGTCATTATTTTGACCAATTAGTTGCAGTTTTAAGCTCAAATAATGAAAATTGAAAATTGAAAATATCAACTGCAGAAGAAGCTGCACCATACCCAGTTAGTAGTCCAAGAGAGACCCCATTTCTTTGGTTTGTAGATTGAAAGCCACATGATGCAAGGGAGCTAAAGAGGCCAGAATAATAATAAAAAAAGAGTAGTGTTAGTGCAGCCAATCAACTTCTCCTCGTCCATGCTCAGTGGTGATTTATATATTAAAAATAAATACAAGAACGTCACACTGACTTGGACTCCATTTGACAAGTGGATTCAGCTAGATTTGGTAAGGGAAAATAGGAAACTTACAAAATATGTTGTTGGGGCAAAAGCAAATCCTCCAAAGAATCCAAGAAGTCCCCCAAAGAAAGGGAAGATGATTCCAACTATCATTGTGAAGGCTGCAATAAGAACAAAGGCATTACAAATGTAAAGGTTTCTACTTCAATTTTTTATTGTATGAAGGCGACTAACTTACCAACATAAAGGTTTCTGGTAACAAATCTCAAGTACCATGTTGGCTTGAATCTACGTTTCTTTACAAGGTAAGTCTCAACCATGTCAAACACCGGTATTGCATAGAGCTACAATAATAGCACATTTGGTCAGTTTCTATATATATTAAAATAAAGACAAGAAGGAAATGGACAAGAATCACACCTGATAGCTGCCAATTATGTGGATAACAACAAAGGCATTAGCAAGGACAATGAGCCAAGTAGGTTTGTTCAATGAGATGAGAATGTTGTCTGATACTGAATTCCCAAATGTATAATAGCCGATAAGTGCAACTGGGAAGTAACATAAAGCCACAACAGTGTAAGCAACAACTACTCCCTTCCACATAGGTCCTTTAGAAGGCTTCTCAGGTGTTGAAGGTATCGTAGCTTGAATCTCCAACACCACATTATGACCCGCGTATGCAAAAGCCACTTCTCCCAATCCACCGAAAAAGTTGAAAATTGCTTCCCCTGTGTTTTTTGCCTTGTACCCATAATCCACATCTGGTTGTACACCCTTTTCAAGTGAAGCTACCCAAGCAATTGTACAGTAACTGTTGGAAGACATGCATGCATATCAAGTAAATAAAACTCGGATGTCCGTCCTAAATATATATAAGCGCAAGTAATTACCTTAAAGACATGATAGCTGCAATCAAAGACACACCAGATATGGCATTGAAATTGGGAAGATGAGAGAGCACAAAATGTACAGAGGCAAATATCATGATGTAATAGGTGAGTTTGATTTCTACGCAATTGCCAGGAGTGCAGACTAAATCGTGGATCTTCTGGAATGATTTTCCTCCAGTCACCATATAAACAATATCAAGCCCAACTTCAACAACCAATTGTTGAGGCACCACGATATATAGCCCCAGCTTTTTACCAAAAACATGCTGCCCAAGTTCATGATACCTATCGAAACGTTTCCCTGGAACCATTTCATGCATCTCAACCATTTGCCATAGAGTGTATAAAGTTATAACCCAAGATATAAACATCACTGCTACACCAGGTCCCCTACCATGCATCAAATGAAACAACAAATCAGGAAACAACATGACTTTACATTACAATTAAAAGTATACATACCATCCGAGCTCTGCCATGGCATATGGAAGACCGAGAACACCAGCACCAACCATAGCAGTAACATTGTGGAATGCTGAATACCACCATTTTGCATTCCTAGAAGAAGTAATCGGAAGCCATTCATCTATCTTCCTTTGTTCTTCCGTTCTTCCATCACCCTGTCAATTCAATTCAACCAAACATTATAGTATGTTATAAACAATATCACACACTACAAATTAATAATTGAGTATTATTATTACAGAAGAGATGTCAAGTGTACCGAATTTTTCTGTGGTGATGTAGCTGGCATATTGTTGTGACTATTTGTGATACAGGTTATGAAGATTGCAATCACTTGTAATTATGAATTCCCAAGTTGTAACCATATCATACGTTTATTTACTTTTTAAAAAGTTTTCTTACAGTTATCGGAAATTTATCTAACACAAATTTGTTTTCAAATCCGAATGTGTCTCGTTTCAGTTAAACATACTCTCCATTTACTCTGCGCCACACATATATGCCTTTTTTTAATTACCAAAGCTTCAGATCAAATTTAATTCATTAAATCAGAATGTATCTCTAAAACAAAGTGTTGTCGCCATTGACTACTGGAGCATGTTTAACCAGAGGCCAAAAACATTTATTTCAAGGAAAAAAAATTTAAATAAGTTAACTATATCTTTAAATCATTATGTTAAAATATATTAATAGTTAATTTTTTTTTATTATCAAAAGGTTAGAATCCCTTTTCACATTTTATACAAATCTGCACATTATCTCTTTTTACCACATCCACTCAATTTACTCCTTAAATCTCTCAACCCTATAAATAACTCAACTGAATTTTATGGGATGTCCCTGAAGGGACAATAACTCAACTGAATCAAAATTCAAAATTTGACTTCTTCCTCTTTTTTCCTTTCATTTCTTTTATTTTTCTCTCTCTATTTTCTGTTACATTTTATTTAGGGTTTTTTTCTTTTAATTTTCTCTCCACCTCCCGTTGCCATTTCTTTCTTAAGGTAGAATCATTTTTTTATTTTTCTTCTGATTAAAAAAAAAGTTTAAAATTTGAAAATTTTGAATCATCCCTCCTAATCGTGCAAAATCAATTTCAGGTAACCTCCATTCATTTTTTTTCACTTCCATCAATTTTTTGTTTTTTTTGTTTTTTATATTTTTCCGATTTTCTCATTGTTTCATGGTCCAACAGGAAGTAGAAACTTTTGGAGGTTTAGCCTTGTTTTCATTTTTTTTTTTTCAATTTGTATATGACATAATAAAAGAGTTGTAATTTAGTTAATTGTATATATTACATAATTAATAACGAACATATGTATAAATAATTAGTTATGCTATTGACAAGATTATAGTTACACAAGTTCAATATTGTATAATTATACAACTACAACTATTTGTATAATGAAGATTTGTTATTTGTAATTTTGTATATTTCGTATACAATCGGTATAATATAGAGTTCAACCGTCACATATACAAACTGATATGAATAAACGAAAATTATTTAATTATACACATTTGTTGACTTCCAATATACAACGAATTGTATACAATCTATATAATATGAAATTCAAATAGTAACATATACAAACTGATCTAAGTCAACGGAAAATTATTCATTTATACACATTTGTTGACTTAAAATATACGACTTATATAAAATCTATATAACATAGATTCAAACCGTAACATATACAAATGGATATAAGTACATATTTGTTGACTTAAAATATACAACGAATTATATACAATCTATATGGAGTACATGCACAAAGTGACATAAGTAATCAAAAAATTATTCAATTATATACATTTATTGACTTAAAATATACAACGACTTATATACAAAGTGTACAATAATACAATATGCTTAGACACATAAACAAACACAAACAAACTTAATATGGAATTCGATACCAATTATATACATATACAAATGATTTTAAAACAAATCAACTACTTCATATCGAATGTTAATATGCTTAAAACTATTTTAAACTTATAAATAACTATACAATTCAAACGGATATTCGTAGTCAATAACACAACACCGCAAATTAAACACGCTGGACCAAGTAATATGTGATATACATATAAATTGAATGTAGTCAGAAAAATATACAACGTGTAATGGATAGATTGTTGTATACAACCCAAGAAAATATCAATGGACTTCGTTCTAATTCTGAAAAAGTTTTGATATAATGAACACAATGAGTACTCTGTGTTTCGTCAAGAAGAAGAAGTATTCAGTGTTTTGTCAAGAAGAAGAAGCCTTATTTGATAATGTATTCTAATTAAAGTAAATAACCTTAATTCTTTAATTAAGGTATTGGTTTTCTCAATTACCGCATAATTAGTTATATATAATTAAACAAGAATGTGTATAATTATTTGATAAAAAAGGCGAAACATACAAATTTGATTAGCAGTAACTATTTAAACTATAGCTATAATACGTAAATAGGCAAACTATAGTTAAATGATCTATTATGTTTCCTAGTATAGCTATTTATGAAATTTTCCCTTTTAAAAAAGTGATTCTAGAAATAAGATTTTTTATGAAATATACAAGCGTTTAGAATAAAAAGAATATCTACATCCAACTACCCGTGTCATAATAATCATGTTGATAAAGAGTCTTTATTTTTAACCGTTACGGGCTGTTAACAAAATCATATCAATATTCATTCACCCATGATTAGTATTGAATAATAGCTAATTATTGCTATAATTGACTAGTGGATCTTTATAAATTTAAGTGTAAATATGTTATTTATCAATGCATTAGTCATTACCTTAGGATACTACAATATATTGTTTAGGATTGCTCATTTGGTAAGATTATATATGAATTGATTTTTTTTATACATAGGAATTTCATGTTTATCTCAACAAATACATTTTAAAAAATTCAAATTATATGATCAAATAAAATTTCAAATCAAATCATTTTGCTTTCAAATCATAACTGTCCAAACTACTAATAATAACTGTTTGATATGAAATAGCATGTCAAAACGTCTCCTGAGTGTTAGTGTGTCACTAATAAAATTGGATAAAGAACATTCATCTATCCCCCAAAAACAGAGTTATACACATTAAATTTTGAGTGCAAATTCACTAATAAAAACAGAGAGGTCTTAATTTCAACATACATAAAGGCCTATACTGTAAAAAGTAGTAAGCCAAAACACATAAAAGCATCGTTGCTAGGAATTCAATAATTTATGAGCAAACAAACTTCAATCCAAGAAACAAATTACATCTTCCCTAATCGAAAAATTTATAGCCCTTTGCTTTTAAGATGATGGATCTTAAGGCGCCAATTGGTGCCAAAATCATCAACAGAACTCCCAAAATTATGCAAATCTGTCATCATAAAACAACGAATCAGAAGAAGAAAATTTAGAATGTGAAAGATTAGACTAATTATTATGAGTCTTACCCAGTTAACCATCCATGAGAGACTGAATCTCTTTGGTTTATAGATTGCAAGCCACATAATGCAAGGAAGCTGTAGAAGAAAACAGAGAGTTATATGAAATAGTAATAGTAGTAGTACAAAGATTTGGATAAAATGACATACAAAATATGTTGTTGGGGCAAAAGCAAATCCTCCAAAGAATCCCAAAAGCCCACCAAAGAAAGGTATGGCTATTCCAACGAACATTGTGAAAGCTGCTTGAAACATAATACAAATGTTACTTGAACAATAGTGTTTTTCTAAATAGATATAGATGAAATAGAGCTTTAATTTCTTACCAACATAGATGCTTCTGGTAATAAGTCGCAAGTACCAAGTAGGCTTGAACCTGAGTTTCTTGACAAGCAGAGTCTCAATCATGTCAAAAACTGGCATTGCATAGATCTATAACATTAACAATGTTCGCGTTAGGCTCCATATAATTAACCATAACAAACATTTCTAATTGTGATACGAAATTAATGTCTCAGCAGCACCTGATAGCTCCCAATAACATGAATAACAACAAATGAGTTAGCCATGACAATGAGCCATGTAGGTTTCTCCAACGAAATGAGAATGTTGTCTTCCACCGAATTCCCAAACGCCCAATAGCCAACAAGAGCAACAGGGAAATAGCACACAGCTACAATGATGTAAGCAACGACAACACCCTTCCACATGGGTCCTTTGGAAGGCTTCTCCGGCGTTGAGGGAATTGTAGCTTGAATCTCTAACACCACATTGTGACCTGCATAAGCAAAAGCCACATCTCCCAACGCGCTGAAAAAGTTGAAAACTACTCCCAAATTGGTTTTAGCGGTGAAGCTATAGTCCACATCCGGCTCCACGCCCTTCTTAGCCGATGCAGCCCAGCCAATTGTAGAGTAACTAAATTCAATAGTCAGTAAGACAGGAATTAAATATATTAATGGGCAGGCAGAAAGGAAAATAGATAGATAGATAGATAGATAGTAGTAGTAATTTTGGATACCTTAAGGACATGACAGCAGCAGCCAAAGAGACAGCAGATATGGAATCTAAGTTGGGAAGTTGAGCGAGAAAAAAATGGACAGAGGCAAATATCATGATGAAGTATTTAAGTTTTATTTTAAAGCAATCGTTTTTGCACACTAAATCATGGATCTTCATGAGTGATCTTCCCCCAGTGACCATATAAACAATGTCAACACCAACTTCGACAATTAATTGTTGGGGCACAACAATCCATAGTCCAAGCTTTTCCCCAAAAGCATGTTGCCCCAACTCATGATATCTATCGAAACGTTTCCCTGGAACCATTTCGTGCATCTCAACCATTTGCCATAAAGTGTACAAAGTTATAATCCAAGATATCACCAACACCGTTACACCAGGTCCCCTAATAAAATTAAAAAAAAAAACAAATTAACCAACTCTACTGGCAATCTGGCATACATATATATATAATTAAGACAGACGTACGTACCATCCAAGCTGAGACATAGCATAAGGAAGACTGAGGACACCAGCACCAACCATAGCAGTAACATTGTGGAATGTTGAATACCACCATTTTGCATTCCTACTAGAAGTTACCGGAAGCCATTCATCTATCTTCCTTTGTTCTGCACTTCTTTCATCACCCTGTCATTTAATTTATATATATATACCCTCATTTTCCGAAAGTGAATTCAACAAACAAAACTCATCATATATATACCAGGTAAACTCATTGTTTTCGTTGAAGAAAATTACAATCAAAGACTAAGCATTGCATACTTTCGACATGTAATTAACATTGTTTGCAAATCGAAAAAATAAACAAATTACAATACCATATTGTTGTATGACGAGAGAATGAAAGTTGGTTTCTCTGGCGAAATCACAAATTGATACAAGAATAACCTTTCTTTTATATATTGCTTTAATGTACTTCTGTGGAAAATCTGTTAAATAAAAATCATATATTATACTATAAAGTTTTTACCTTATATGTTTACTCTACTGATATCTTATCTTTTATATCAATGGAAACTTATTTATTAGAGAACCAAATATGTAAATATCATTTAATTGATTAATTGTTATTCCAAATTAAGAAAATAAGAATTGCTCCATATACTAACATGACATAATAGGTAATATTTATTTCACATTTATGCTTTTCAATTTTAGTTGTGTACAAATAGACACTTAAATTTATAAAAAGTTGAATAAATAGACATATACGTCATACGTGATATTCTATATGATAATTTGTGTCCTACGTGAATTATGTCAGATAAAACTCGTGTGTCTACTTGTTCAACATTATATATTTTTAAGTGTCTATTTATACACGTTCAAAGTTGGACGACATAAACATAAAATAAGGTAAGTTAAAAGAAAACATTTTATATATTATGTCTGGATAATATGTGATTATACTTTATCCATTTCTAGAATACTACTTACTATGTTATTTTATTTTATTCTTATCCCCCGAATAAAATACATACTATATAATGTTGGGCATAAGGAAAGTGAATTGTCACCAGCCAGGACTTCTATTAATCTCTTTTTCTAGATTTTGTATCTTCTAAAATTATTTCTTGTGTCATTTGTTAATCTTTTTTGCTAAAACCTTTCCCAATTACTTTCTTTTCTGTACTAAAATCTCTCTAACTAAGATTGTGTCTTTTAAAAATTACTTTACCTTAAAAGTTGCTGTCATTTAAAAAAATTTCCGTCATTAATACTGTTAATTAATCTCTTTTCCTAAAACCCCTCTCAATTACTTCTTTTGTGGTACCGTTTTTCCTTCCCATAATCTTATTATATTAATGATATTTATATCCTTTTTCCCCTTAAGTGGCTCTTTTTCTTTCTTTGTTCTTTTTACTGTTTTTACTCCCCCTCGTCTACGGACACCTTTTAAGAAAAATATTAAGTATAGAGTAATATGACCAAATTATTCTTATTTATTATTTTTAAAAATTTAATACTTATTTATTTTGTATCACAATAATATCTCTTTATATTTATGACTAATGATAAAGGTGAAAAACGAATAAGTAATTATGTCTAAATTTTTTAAAATGACAAGTATTGTGAATCATCTAATTTTAGTGAAGATGACAAGTGGTCCGAAAATACTTATTACATCCAACTTTCAAGTTAGTAATAGGCATTTCTCTTGTTTTTTTACTCCCTCAGTCCAACAATAGTTGTCCACTATATTAAAAATAGTTGTCAATAATACTTATCCAATTTAAAAAATCAAGAGTTAATTTACCTTTTGTGTTTGTTTTACCCTTGCAATTAAATATTATTTATCATCTAACACATTTCTCAAAACATTAAATTTAATAAAGTCAAAGGATAATATAATAATATTACCCCTAGTATTTATTACTCCCTTTGTCCCATTTTATGTGGCACTATTTACTTTTTGGTCAGTCCCAAAAAGAATGTCACATTTCCTTATATGGTAACTTTATAAAGGTACAATTCTTCTTTTATCCTTGTTGGTCCCACTTAATCTTAAAATAATACTCCAATACATTTATGAGGAGAGAGAAAAAAGAGTCTACTTTTTAAAGGGCAATTTGG